>JAXGGA010012022.1:0-40267 GCA_038373865.1 Uloborus plumipes | reverse complement strand
GAAATTTTACTTAATTAAAATATTCAAAAATTCATGACTATATCTCACATTTCATAGTTTTTTTTCTTTTAAATTCAATTCTAAAAACAAATAACTTTAGCTTCATGTTTGCTTTTAAACTTTTTAGCATCATAAATGCTCAGGGCAAAAAATAATTCTAGAGGTTAAATATAAAGCTGATAAGCATAAAAGCAAAAAGTTTTGTTTTGATCACTTTTATCTAGTTTTCGGATTAAAAAAAAAAATCTCAATATTTTTAAATTAATTAAAATAAAACCACACAATAATTTTATTAAGCAAACGCTAAGCATGACAACTACATCAAAAATTATCTTTTTAGCCGAAGAGAATTCTAGCATATCGCTAGTTTTCGCAAATTTTGCCCCGATTTTCATAGGTCAAATTTGTTTAAAAATTGAAATTTTAACTTGGACTAAAAATACGGAAAAATATTAATTAGCGTTTTGTAGACTACTGAGAAATTATTTGAAAGCTAAAGTTTTAGTTTCTGTAAAAGATGCAACAAGCTTGCACACATACACCCCGACACTTTTTTCCTGTTATCTATGTATATACATAAAGACTACTTTTGTATCCGTATGTCCTTGGTAATCTTCCAAACTACTGGACCGATTTTAACCATTTTTTCACCGTAGATAGCTACAGTAACAGGGAGCAGGATAAGCTATAATTTATTTCTAAAAAGCTTAGTTTAAAAAAGTTATTATGGAAAATAGTAAATTTCATGTAGTTTCCCCATTAAATGATTACAAAAATTTTCAGTCCATTGTTGCTAAAATTTGTTGCCTGGCAACAACATTAATAGTGATCATAATGAAAATGTGAACCAAGGCTTCACTGGAGTAAGTATGAAATTTATTGCTTTCTTAGGATTTTTAGATTCATCTGTGCCAATAATCGCTAACGGGGTAAATAAAAAGATAATTGATTTTGGCAACAGTTAGAGAACAGAAAATGTTTATAGTCAAAAAATTTCTAAGGTACGATTGATGTTTTCACCAATGTAGTCACAAGGATATAAACTAATGATGGGACTTATTTTACGTGTAATGTTTGGAAATACTTGACTCCAGTACGATTGATATTGTAAATATATATTTATTTTAATTTACAGGGTGCGGCAGAGAAACTTGCTGATTTTAATTGGATGCTAATTAGCAAGGAGTGGTCAGTAAGGATTGGGAAGAGTTTCATTTTAAAGAGAGGGTCCTGAAGTTTTGTTATCTCATAGTTTAGTTGTCGCCATGCGTTGGACGAAGGAGCAACGAGCGTTCGCCGCCGAATCTTACTTTTCAAATAATCTTTCGGTGGTCGCCACTCAACGTGCCTTCCGAACTCGGTTTAAAATTCAGCCCGTTGTTCACATTCCTGGCTGGGAATCGACTGTTTTGTGGGTGAAAACATTCAGGGAAAGTGGCGGTGTGGCAAAAAGAGGCCCAGGAGGTCAACGGATTCCCAGAACCCTAGAAAACGTCGAAAAAGTGAGGGAGTTGTTTTTGCGCTCTCCCAGGCGTTCGGCGCGTAAACACGCTGCTGCTTTGGGTATTTTTGATTGGACACTGAGACGAATTCTTCACAACGAACTCCAGTTTCATCCCTACAAACTTGCTGTGGTTCACCAGTTGAGTGATAACGTCTCCTTGAAAGGTGACGTACCGTGGCCAGCCCGCTCCCCCGATTTGACACGCCGTGACTATTTTTATGGGGGTATCTCAAATCGATCGTTTACAACGACAAGCCCCGGACCCTGCAACGCCTGAAGAACAACATCCGGCTTACTATCGCCAACATCCCAGTCGATATGCTCGAAAGAGTTCAACAAAACTTCAAATCTAGGGTAGATGAGTGCATCATTAACAGGGGCCGCTATTCTTCCCAATGTAGTTTTTAAATCTAACTAATATAAAAATTCAGAATGGGTACCATATCTTATAAAAAGTAGTAAACTAATACATGAACTACTTTTCCCTTAGTTGACTTTTCAAGTCTGCAAGTTTCTCCGCCGCACCCTGTACCAAGCTTATAACATTTCCGATTTACCTAAACATTATTTGTAGCTTGCATTTGTATTTACGGTGTGTAATACAGTTTTTTAGTTTGTCCAGACAGAAAAAATTACCATTGTTTACAGAAGTAGCCATTTGTGTATATACATATGCACTTTAATGTTGAAAAATTCATGCACGAGTGTCACTAAAACACCATACCCGGCAGACACCCGGGCAGGGACGGGTACCCGGCTAGTTTACTATATTTTCAAACATAAAGATTAAAAACAAAATAAAAACATGGACATTAAAGCCAAAATTCAAAAACAAATTCGCAATAAAACGGCGATTTTGACACAGCTTCGGCTCATAATAAGTAAAAAAAAAAATCGTTTTGGAGTGTTTTTAATGTTTTGGAGTAATTGGAGCAGCTTTGGGATTACTGCTTGTCGGCAACTAGCGGCTTAGTTTGGATTCGAAGTAGTATAAAGTTTTATGGCGGAAGGGGGCCTTCAATATGAAAATAAGGAATTTCGACTCTTAAGGACGTGGGAACCCTGTTATATATATAAATATGTAGCTGAATACATAACTCGCGTTTTCTATATTTATATTTTAGATAAATAGTTGCTTTTTCACTTCAAAACAGTCATTTTAAACTCCTCTTAAGCACACCAGTGAGCTTTGTCATTGCTATTTAAGGAATGGCGTTGATTTCCTATAAGTAATGGGAAACCTGCATTTTTTAAAACTCTTGAAATTTTTCAGGAAAAAAAATCATTCTCTCGTCTTAAAACTTTTTTCGGGTATGCTGTCATTGTTTCAAGTTACCCAAGATAGGGGGGGGGGGGGCATGGGATATCAAAAGTTAAGGTCCAGTTAGACAGCAGAATAAACAAATCTGTAACTAACTTTCTGTACAGGTACATTTTAATTGTGTCAAAGAAATTTGCAGTTACAAGTGAAACCCGATTTGACATTTTCATTCGAGCCAGTGGGAAAAAAAGTACCAAGTGGGAAAACCTTTGACTACGGAGTTTACTCTTTTACAACAAAATCAGTCTGACTTCAACACCCTGAATGTGAGTGTATGTTATGGGGTTTAAATGAACTAGGTTTTGATTTACTGAGAAATAAGACACATTTTCGAGTTCAATCTTTCATGTTTATTAGATAAAATTGCACCCAGACATATTGAACTGAGAAAAAAATTCACTACAAAAGAAATTAAAAAAAATCAGTTTATAACTTCACACATAACAACGTACACAACTTGACCTCAAGCACTGACTGGAATGCACTCCACTAGTGGCAGGCGACTGGCAGTGGATAGCTTAATTCACACCTCCTCTCATAAAGAAATGAATAAACTTCACATTATAGTTACTACAAGAACACATTGTATGCTTTGCACAATACAGGAAAAAAAAGAGGAAAGGATAATCATTTTTATAAGTACTTAAAATAAAAGTATACGAAAAAGAATTCATTTAACGAAATAAATAATTCATACACACTCATTCACATACACTGAAAATGAGAATAAATAATATTTAGCACCTGTACACTGTTGAGCAATCAATTAAATGTGAGTAAATGGGTATTGTTCAACATGCCAAAAATCATATCTTAGAAAGTTCGTTTGGAAAATATTGACGTACATACAACTTACAAAGGAAGTTAAGGTAGAACCTTGGTAATCTAAAGTGTTGAGAACCCCCTCCACTGAATTGAAAACTTTGAATAGAAGAGGGGATGTAAAAAATGGCTATCGGGAGACCACAGAAACTAGACTGCCATGCTAAGCACAAAAGTTGTATCTGCACATTTCAGCCAAATTGAGTCATTGTCACTACATGGTTCTTTGTAACATATTTTACCTAAACACGATGTTTTAAGGTCATTTGAGAGTAGAAAATATAGAAAAAAAAAGATTCCCGAAAAGGTTTCATTTGAATCGTCTACATGAATTCTAAGCTTAGCTCCAGATGTCAATTTTAAGTTAAGCATGTCAATAAAACTCTGGATTTGAACATGCACACATGAACAAAACAATTGTTGAATGTCATGTTCTTAAATATTACTTGAATTATAGACAGGAAATATTTTTAAGAATTGCCACTTGTGAAAAAATGCAAGAAAACATATTGTACACACTTGATGTACTTTAAACCGCTATTGACCTCGAGGAAATATGTAGCCTTAATTCATATGGCATTCAACAAACAATGTAACTGACTTTATTGTGTTATTAATACTGTTGTGGCTCAATTATTCCAAGTCTCAAGGGACTACCTAAAAGCTTTGAGTTATAGGGAGTTCCCAGATCTTTCTCCAGGGTTTGGTACCCAATAAAAACTTTGAGATATAGGAATATTCTAGTTATAAGTTTTTAAACTATCAAAACTCCACTGTAATATATATAATTTTTAACAGGCATGAATAGGTAAGAAAACTTTATAAAACAAAACTTTACTATTCAATCACTTTTAAAGTTAACAGCATTTCAAAAGGTAGTAGTGGATGCCGGTTAATGGAATCAGCCACTTTAATGAATAAAATTGCCCAAAACAGAACCAGTTCTAACTTTATTGAATCAAAACTGTTTAGAGCAAACATGAATCAAAATGCGGCAGCCACTGTGCTTATTTTACAATGTTTCAAAAAATATATTGGTAAGTAAAGCAAAAAAAAAAAAAAAAAAAACACAGAGAAATGAAAATACCTTGCAGATAACTCAGTGTCAACTGAAGGACATGCGTTTCTTGCTAATCTCACAGTGATATTGTCTATTCACTTTTTAAAAAGAAACCACTTCGGTTAAACAAGGTTCTACTGCAATTACATAAATTCAACAAAATTATTATAAACTAAAATATTCTTTCCGAGATTTGAACTGAATGCTAATTCATTAGCTACAAATAATAGTTTAAAATAGTTACAGAAAAAAAATCATTCACTAATGTTTACAACAAATACTTCAGCCAAAAAATAATAATAAAAAAGCAATGCGTGCATTTGACACAATATGATCTAAACTAGAAAAATTAAAACTTAAGTGCAGACTTGGCAAATCATGGGGTAGAACGGAATGTTTATAACAGTAACAAACTATAAATAACTCAACATTCATCATAGGTATAAATGAACAGTGCAACCTATGAAACTTAATGCAATTACAATGGATATAATATACTGGTGTATCAGCGCTAAAGGAATCCCTTTCTCAAGACAAGAAAAGGGATGACAAAGTATAAATCCACTATCCAAAGAAATACTTTACTATACAAGTTACATTGTCTCCCTTTTTCATACGGAAGAGTTTGGAAGCATGTGTGTATTCCTTGTAACTTTAACATGTGCATGTAACAATCATAAAGTTTTGTGTCTTAGGTTTTTTTATTCTAAAGGAAAAAAAGCATATCTAACTTTAAGCTAAATAAAAAACACTTTTCCAGTAATATACTGGTCCTAGAAAAGTAAATAGCAATATCTGCATTTTTGTTGTTTATTCAGCTTTATTCTACATGGTTGCTTATTTGGTTTCTGCATAATATAAAGCACGGTGGAAAATTAAATTCCAACATTTCACTGTTCTCAGTGACAGGGGGGGATTATGGCGGAAGTTGCGCATCAAAAAAATTTTTTTTTTTTGGGGGGGGGGGGGGGATTTTTTAAACTAATTTATTTATTTATTCAAAATTTTTTTTGTTTATTTTTTTAATTTAAATTATTTACTGATTTTTTAATAAAAAATATCAATCAATTTATTTTTTAAATTTAACTTATTTCTTTTATTTCTTTATTTATTTTTGTGTGCGTGTGTGTGTGCTTGAAATGTCTGGAAGGGAATAAAGCGATTCTATTCTGCGCATAATTCGAACTTTAAAAAAAAAATAATAATATATTAAAAAAAATAAAATGATTTAAATAAATAATTAAATATACAGGGATGGAAACATCTCAAAATCAAAAAAGAGGAAAAATTGTGTGGCTTAGTATTTGGATAGATTACTAAATCTATTTAAGTCAACCACAACATTGTAGAAACCAAGAAAAAAAAGGGGAAGGGGATGCAATTTTAGATGAATTAGATATGTGTTCTTCAAGGAATGAATTCTCTAACTAATATTGCATGGGTTGCAGTCATTTTGATAAATCATAAAGATCAAAACGATTTTTTGATTAAGATCTGTAATATTTCAGCTGAATTTTCTTAATTTCTACTCCAACGGAAACTTATGCTTTTGACAGCATGCCAAAATCGAAAGCACCGTTTGTGGATAATTGCATGTCATTCTTGAAGTTTCAATCCTGCTGCATCCGAAAAATATTTCCATTATTTTGGTTGTTGGAAATAATTTCAACCTCTACTACTTTAAATCAACTTATTTTAAGCTTCATTTTAATGATGAGTTTTTTTTTTTTTTTTGTTTTTCCAAACTTGATGCGACCTTAAGTTTCGAATCGTGGAAGGAACAAAAAAATACAAGCAGAAAATCGCGGATCCACGGAAGATTTTCATCCCTGAATATAAACAAATAAAATAAAAAGGAGGGATAAAAATAAAAGACATGAGAGGATTATGAAAATGGGGCCATTGAGCTTGAGGGGGATGGGCACCCCTGGTCAGTGAGGAATCAAAAATACTTTTCTGAAACTATCTCAAGAACTCATTTCTGAAGATATTGCCTTTTACTAAGCAGTAAGTTACTGCCCCTTGGCTAAGGCTAAACTACATATAACACACACCCAGCTCAGTTATACCATTCAGAGACTGCAGTTCTGTTCTTGTTAGAGCTCATCAGTCTGGAAAAGAAAGTAACTGAACCATGGGTGGAAGTTTAGTGATGTGTTCAAGGCGGAAAATATTTTGAACGCCTCCCCCTCCCACGTGTACTTAAAGATATATGTTTTTTATATTGTTAATTTTAACTTCTTCAATTTTTGAATATTTGTGCTCAATTTGAATTTTTTGAGCTTTTGATTTTTGTAACAATGTGAGCCCCTGTTTAAGTGTAGCATTTCAAGCATTTTGTTTGCAAAGGGAGGGACTCCTTCGCACGTTTTCTAAATCGTGGCTCCGAAAACGTAAAATTGAATGAATGACAATAATATAGAGGGGAGGGGGTCCGGGAGTTCCCCCAGAGTTGTTGAAAAAAAAAAAGTCCTAAATACGCGATTGTAGGCCATTTTGGTAACGGAAGGAATGGAGTTCAGGGGCTCTGTTACAGTAATTTTTTGAAACTAGATTCCAAAATCGCAATTCAGGCTATCTCAAAAAATACTACATACAGAAAGGTTAAGGGTTCTAGGATTTTTTTTTACATTGAGAAAACAAATTTCTTACTAACTGAAAACTGAAGAAAGTCATTAAACTTTCTTTCCGTCCCAAGCTCCGTCTCCACAATCTCGTCAAGACGGACATCCGTCTTGAGACGGAAGCTCTTGCATCCTTGAACTGAACTGGAAGAAAGATCTCTTAGCTTTTATTAGCTGTTTTCTGCCCCCAGCTTGGTTACTACCTATTCCAGACTGATGAGTTCTAATAAGAATGAAACTGCAGCCTCTGGGTGGTATAATTAAGCTCGCGGTGTATTATATGAACTTCTCTTAACCTTTCCAGGGATGCATAAAAAGAGCCTTACTTGTGAAAAAGACAAGAAATAATTCAAACATTAAATTAAAAAAAAATAGTTTAGAAGGGTATTAAATTTTACAATCTGGATTGGGAATAGAAAAAAATTTGTATTTTCAAAAATTAACAGTAATTCAGAAGATGAAGCAGAACTAAAAGATGTGCCCGAATGTTTATAAAAAAAAAAACCCTTCCTCTTATTTTATAAAAAACACAGATTGGTTCAGAGATTTGTCATTTCTTTTAAATAAACAGCAAATAGAGAGAGAGACATGGAGAAATCTAAGTTTTTATGCTCATCATTTCTTTAGTTTTTAAGTGTATACCATAAGGGGAAACCATACCATTATTAGGGATGCACCGATTAATCGGCAGTACCGATTAATCGGCCACTTTGCCGATTTTTAATAATCGGCAAAATCGGGCCGATTAATCGGCTGAAAAATATTTTTCAGATATTATTCTTTAAAGTATACTTTCACTAGGAAATTATGATGAATAATTTATTATCAGTAATAATAATCCTCACAGTTGATATAAAGTTTTTTTTAAAATTAATTCTCCTACTTTGAATGAATATACATAGACAATGATGCAACATTTTTCATGTGGCGAGTTTTCTCCTTAGCACAGTGATTTCAGATAACCTCTAATTTTCAAAGAATAAAAGTATTGAATTAAATTGCTACTAATTACTAAAATATATAAATTAAAATCACTCCTAAATTGGAGGGTTCACCCCCCCTCCCCTTTTTTATAAATTTTTATTTCCAATTAACATAACTAACAATGTGTTAATAATATTATTGACACTAATATGAAAATTGGTTCTAAGAAATTTGATAAAATATTGAAATTATTTTGTGAAAACTAGGAAAATGGAAAAAAAAAATCTTCTCCCAGAAATAAATTACTTACTATTTCTAAACTTGGAATTGTTTAAGAGATAAAAAAAACAGTGATGGTAAAATTGGTAGTAGAAAAACAATTATCCTTATCATTAATCGGCTCAGCCGATTACCAACAGCCGATTAATCGGTAATCGGCCAATTTGATTATCGGTGCATCCCTACCATGTATACCATAAAGGGAAAATTAAGCCAGTTCAGAACATGTTCAGCAGATATTCTGCCATCTGCACTACAAATCTTTATACATGAAAAATATAAATAATAAACAATCCTTTTTCTATTTTTTTTCTTTTTATAGGGCCTTCTTAAATTTTCAAATATGAGAAATTGTATTGATTTTTCACTTTATACATATTTATTTAGTAGAATTTAAAGATCTATTTGGAAGTTCTGCCCATTTCACGGACAGAAAGTAATTGCAGAAGAAGATTTATACATATACTACTTCTCCAGCCTATATTTTTTTTTCAAAAATAGTGGCTGTAAAAAATTGCAACATTTTTGATACTAAAATAAATTAGGTATCATAAGTTTTGCAGTATATTACAATGGTAGCTTTTTCTAAAAAATTAATTCCTTTCAGGGAAAATATTTGATAAATTTTTAAAACCAAAGCATTAAAAATAATTTGTAGATTTAAAAAAAAAGGAATTTATGTAGGGGGAAAAGGAAATAACACATTTTATTATTAGGCATGGGTTTCTTATAACTACAAGTGCAGAACAGTTAATTTTGCAACAAAGAACAAGTTCTAAAAGATGCTACCACATATTTCAATAGTAAATTTCAACAAAGCGGATACACACAAAACATGGTACTTTTCGATTTCATCATAAACAGTTTCCCATTTAAGGCTATTTCAGGGTTGCCACCAGGAAAAATTCATTATAAAAGTAGTAAAAGTAGCCAAAAACGTATAAAAAAGTTGCAAAAAGTAGTCCCAAAATTAAAAAAGTTTCAAGAAAACAGTATTCATGATCAGATAAATAAAGTAAGAAATAAATAGTACAGTTGAAAAGTTAAAATTTGTAAAAAGTCCCCATCTGTTTTGCTGAGGAATTTAAACTGAATGTGCAAGTACAAAAAAGAAAAAATTTGCCAAAACTTATTAAAAAAGGGACCCCAATCCCCCCCCCCCCCCATGACCACAGTTCTGACTATTCAAGTATTTTGATAAGAATACAATGAATAATCAATATTAATAAAGCAAATTATAAAAATAAAATACTGCCAGTAGCTGTTACGAGGATGCAGTAAAGCAACATTATTAGTGTAAATAATTACTTGGTCTTTTGTTGCAAGAACTAGTTTAACATTAACTAGGATCTTGAAAGTACAACATTATTTTTGAAAGAAACTTTGATACTAATTTGATTTTTTCCTCTGATTTCTTGAAAACCCTTTTAGTTCAGCTTTTTCTTTCTTTTTTTTTGCTCACTTTCTTTTGTTTTAACATTTTTTAATTTACTTTCCTAACCTTAGCTCCTTTTTTTAATTGCATTCTAGCGTCAAACTGATATCAGCACTTTACGTGCTGATATGATTCGCAATCTGGATGACTATAATGTAATGCTCCACACAGGGCTGTAACCAGAACTTAGTTTCGGGCAGGGTTTTACTAAACCTATTCCTTGTGAAATCTATAAAGTCAATAAAATTTGATTTCATGTTCTATATTCTGTTGATTTTTGTTACAGTAGAGGTTAAAAGGATATCAACATGAAAAATGGGGAAAAAATGACTCATATTTTCAATGAAGAAAAAAAAAATCTGTACTTACTCATATACACGCATTTGAAGGATGGAAAGGTGTATTGTTAAGGTATGTTTGCAATAACTACAATAAAAATAATTACTGCAGAAAAATCACTTAATTTGTACAATTATTCAATAATGATAATTTCTAATTTCATTTTTTAATTGCAGTTTCACAGGAAATAAGAAAATTAAAGAAAACAGTAATAATATTTTTTTCGGTGTGAAACTATAAAAGAATTTTTAAAAATAGTTTTGAAAAATTTCGGAAGGGGTTTGAACCCTAAAACCCACCACTTCAATAAGGCCCTAACTCCACATATTGGTTCTGCAACATGAGATGGTGTGGGGAGGACTTATGACGGAAGTCTGAAGTGGAGAAATAGAGCTTTTAATCATAGTGTTAACTAGTACTTTGTTCCTTGAAAAAAATCAGAAATATAATGCTAATTTTTTCAAAACTTGACAACATTGAAACAAAATCAGCTATTCAGTACTTTTTGTGGCAAGTGAATAATCATGCTTAAAATGATTGCAGATTTTTTTTTTAATTTTTAAATGAAAGTTTTGATAAAAATGAGAATAAATTTTATGTACTTGCTTTTTAACAAAGCTTTGATGCACACTCAAAAAAACAAAAAAAAAAAAAAAAAACTCCCGAAAATTAGGCAAAAGGATTCTCATTTTTCGCAAGGTAGAAGATCACACAAACTTGAAAAATTGCACATAAATGAACTCTTTAAAATAAAGAAAAACCTTAAACAATACACCTCTTATACCCCTGTTTGATTCATATCACTTTGTATAATTTTCCTCTATTTAATGTTAATCATAAATTCTAAAAATATTAATCAGTGAGTTACTTCAACTTTCACATATTTAAACTGTTCAACTGGAAGCTTATGCAAAAACTACCCCTTAAAAAATTAATAAAATAAAAAAGAAGCTGCTTAAGGTTTTAAGTGAAAAAATACTTATTACAAGTAAAAAATTTAACAATTAAAAGTTTATTTCTGCTAAATATTTAGTACACTTCCCACCAAAAAAAGTAATTACAATCGATAAAAAATAAAAGTCAAGGTTGGAAAAGAAAATGAACTATGGATAAAATATGCTTCAGTTAGCTTATGTTAAAATAGCTGTCAAATTATAAAATAATTAAAGTTACAAGATGTGCACAATTACTGAAATTTCTAATAGTGTAGAATTTTGAGCGAAGCTCGTGCTTGATGTCTGTAAGTTCCTAGAAATAAATTTTTACTTAATCAGCATTAAAATTCATTTAAAGGAAAGTCTTAAATAAGCCAGTTCCTTCAATCTACTAAACTTTGAGCCGATTTTCCCCCAATATATATCAAATCAATAGATCCACCCCCTTCCTCAGTAGCTATGGCTATTAAGCAACTCAATTTTTACCCAAAACTAAAGTAGCGAAAAGGTTATTCCAAAATCTAAGCCCCTCCCTGATTGCTATTTTAAAAAAAAATTGTGGATCTGTCCATATTACAAGGCAAAGGAATGTCCTCTTTTTTTTAGGTGACAAAGAAATAAGAATAAAAAATAATGGGTTTCAAATTCATAAATAAAATTAAATAGGGCGAAAAAAATCAAGATTTTCGATTGAAAACTTGCTTTGGGAAAAAAAAGAAGTCTCCAAAAAAGTAGCTCCAGTGAAAATAACTTGCTTTTTGGCCTGTTTGTGCTCAAAAAAAGTCTCCAAAGTTGCCTAGAGCCAAAAAAAGTAGCATTTAAGTAGCCTGTGGCAACCCTGCATTTCTTTCTAACTATAACACAAGAAAATGACATGAAAATAAAAAACATGAGTAGTTCCCCAAAATAACATGACATGAAATTTCAACGATTGATTCCTAAAAATGTGCTTAAAAAAGAGCAAAATTTTAACAGTAGCAAAAATTTTGCTTTTTAGATAAGTATATACAGCTCAACTGCATGGAAAGTTTCATACTTTTAGAATAATATAACCTTAAAATAAGCACGGAAAAGCAAATTTTGACATTTTCGGTGGAATATGTCTGCAACAATAAGCTTTAATGAAATTTCAAAAAATATCTATATATAACCTTAATGTCCAATAAATTAAAGTTTTTCAAAGAACTTAAAAAACCTACTGTCCCAGATTTCGAGTAAGTTTTAACAGAGGGAACGCACATTTCACTGTGCATGTTCAACAGCTTAAAATAAAGTGGAAAACATATGTACAATATGCTGCAAAAATATAACTCACAAAAAATATCCAAGCTATTTTAAGAACATCAACAGTTTAAAATATCAAATGCAAACATTACATAAAAGGCACAATTGACTAAGAAAATACTTATTCTTAAGTTTGAAGCTCAAAATTGTGATGTTTTTATACAATTTTATAATTCTTCGTTGAGCTCAGTTAAGGCACTTCAGTTTAATACTGAAAAAAAAGGTATCACCCAACAAGAATATTGAAATCAGGTATGTTATGGCATGATATCACAGGCAGCTATATAAATGGCAGCATAAAATAAAATTGATAAATATAATGGAATAAGGGAGTCTATGCAATGGAGCCTTGAAGGAAAGCTATGTGAAGTACCTAGAAGAAGAAAGAAATCAGTTTGTTTATTCAAAAAACAACATAAACACTATTTAACAAATAAATTAAGAATCTTGCTGATACAGACTAAAAGGGATCGAGGACTATCCAAGGAAGTGACCCCCCATTTTACTTATTCCTCCCCCCCCTCACCAAGATAACTTTTGACCAGCAGACGCGTTTTAACTAAAATGTCTCTCATCCTGCCTAAGATTTTTATATCAGTTGCGCTTTCCGACAGAAGGCAGATTGAAATTCCCATTTTTGTTTTACTAAAGGATGGATTGATTACCAAAAAAAAAAAAAAAAAACCTGAAAAGCAAAAGCCACTAACAATTTTAAACATCGAAGAAGTCGGACTTACAGTTCGACTCTCCCGAAAGCCAGTGCCGTCATGTAATATTATGACTCGAGGAAATACCCTGGAATTTTGTACTATAGCTGTACGAAGTAAACGAAACTACCTTAATATTAGTAGAGCGGCCATTACTTCAGTCAGGTTTGCTGTGTCATCAAAGGCGGCAGTTGCTATCACATTGTTACAAATCTTGTAAATAGTTGTTTTTTTTGCCTTGCACCATTTCACTAGTTTTGGTTTTATCTGGCGACATGTTGCAAAAGCATCTGAAGATATCACTTTTACCATTGGTATACCGGCCCCGTAACATTTTGTAGTTTTTACACTTGCCCTACATTTAATAAGCATGAAGACATTTTCGCACTAAGCTGCAATATTGTAGGTTTTTCTTTTTATCACTAGAATTTTCTTGAATGGATTATTTAAGTTATGAATGAACAGAACACTCCAGATTTTGCTAGAATGTTGTAGAAATTTCCTTCCGAGTCTAAATAGCTGTCCAACAGCCTTGAACACAGTTAGTTGTTTTCAGATTTGATTTCTGGTGACTCGTTTTATTCGCTTGGGCGAATGTTTGTTTTGCTTTTGTAATTTCTTAATTACTGTTCACATTAGATACGTGGTGCTGAGTTACTGTTGAGCGTACAGTGTACTGTTTGCTACCTAATTGCAGAATGTTTAGCAATTGTTTCCTGCTCCTATTGTAAATAAGTGTACATACTTGTAAATAAATTTATAGTTACTTCCTCAAGATTAGAATAATTATTTAAGAAAGTTGAAGGTGCTACGGACTCGTTACAATATATATAGCCATTTGGGTAATCATGTGAAGGCTGGATATCTCGGTGACGATAAAAAACATCTCATGTGCAATAGCAAAAAGGTGTTTCATGCTAAAGAGCATGTTATGAAGCACTCAAGAGCAGAGGAGAGTTCCAATATCGCAAGAAGTAACTTTACTGCAATTTTTGTAGAAAGCAGGAAGCACAACACTCGAACTCTTAGTCACGATGAGAACACTGGTAGCTTTCTGAAAAGCATCATCAAAGAAAGACTGTAATAGAAGAGCGTAGAGATCGCTACCTCACTCACTATACACCAGAAGAAGACAACAAAGGAAAAACTGGTTGAGCAATGTGAAATAGGATTATGTGACTGGTTGAAGGACATTTACTGGTTGAGGTATTGCCATGTTGAGGTATAGACATTTGCCTTCAACTAATTGGCAGTGATACCTCCAATGAAATGGCTGGCTGGAAAGGAGGCATGCTGAATTACGTGGAAAAACTCCTCCATTACAGACTTCTTAGATCTTTCTTTCTGCTGGCTTCACATCAACAAGCAGACATTAATTCATATAGTCGTAAAACTTGACGACCAGCTTCTCCAGAAAAGGAATGGATTGGTACTGTAGGTAAACTCTTTTCCCAAGTTGAGTTTCTTTAGAAAAAAAAAGTCTCCTGTATAAAAAATGGGTCATTTTGGGCTATTCCAGAAAATTTACTCATTGCTCTTCTTTGCTCTCAGGACTATAGTAAAAAAGCCTTTGTATTTGACAAAAAAGTACTAATTAGAGCTGGAAATAGTTCCGCCATCAGTGAGCTTCAACGCTTCTGACTTCAACGGAACTGATTGACTGACTAGCAACAATTTCGTCGATATTAACAAGGGGCTCCAAAAATTGAATTGGCTTAAACCTTGTTTTTGTCTCAAGAAACTCAACTTGGGAAAAGAGTTCACCTACAGTATCAATCCAGTCCTTTTCTGGAGAAGCTGGTCCGTCAAGTTTTGCGACTATATGACTTAATATCTGCTCGTTGATGTGAAGCCAGCAGAAAGATCTAAAAAGTCTATAATGAAGGGGTTTTTCCATGTAATGTAGCATGCCTCCTTTCCAGCCAGACATTTCATTGGAGACATCAATGCCAATTACTTGAAGGCAAATGTCTCTACCTTGGTCAACCAGTCACATAATCCTATTTCACATTGCTCAGCCAGTTTTTTGTCAGGGGGATCTGACTTAATGCCGGACCTCACGAATGTGTCTTGATGATATTACAACAATAAGGAAAAATTAAGTTAAATCATTTCTATTTATTTATACGTTAAATTTTTACAAAAAATAAATTACAATCTCTCGAGGAGAATCCAGCCTTTTACATTGCAGAAAAATATGAACAAGAACAATAAACAATCTTACAATAGGTCCAGTGCCACCAACCGAAAAATCCTTGACAGAAATTCCACTAGAGAAAGGTCCGGGGACGGGACTTGAAACAAACATCTAGTGAAGCAGGCAACTCCAGGACGTCAGGAAATTGCAGCATCCGACCAGACATCAGTGGTTCAGCAAACTCCAAGGAATGGACTCGGCCATCATCAGGAACGGCCACCGGTGGCCAACACAGGATCCAGAACGATCGTCAGTCGTTGAACAAGCCGGGAGGAAAGAGAGAACGATCCTTTCAATTCGTCTTCTTTTATTTCATTGGAACGTCATCCTATTTGCATATTTTACTCAACGAGGTGATTAAACTCTTAAAAAATAATCAATTCTTTAGGTTGGCAACACCGAAAATAAAAATGTGATGGCACCGGAAATAACTTAACTGTAAGTTTAACCTTCATAACTGCCAGGTTTGTTTACATTGTAGCCAATGGCGTCAAAAGTGGAATTTGAAGTATCGGGAGGTTTGCATAACTGAGTGACGCCTCGAAAGCAAGACCCTCATACAGTTAAATAAGTAAGTAAACAAAACTATTCTCCAGCACTGGGAGGCAAGAACAAAAGTTAAGAATGTTCTTAAATTCTAACATTTTTCCTTTGTTGTCTTCTTCTGGTGTATAGTGAGTGAGGTGGCGATCTCTACGGTCTTCTGTTACGGTATTTCTTTGATGATGCTTTTCCAAAAGCTGTTCTCATCGTGACAAAGAGTTAGAGTGTTGTGCTTCCTGCTTTCTATAAAAATTACAGTAAAGTTACTTCTTGCGATATTCGAACTCTCCTCTGCTCTTGAGTGCTGCATAAGATGCTCTTTATCATGAAACACCTTTTTGCTATCGCACATGAGTTGTTTTTTATTTTCACCGAGATAGCCTGCCTTCACAAGATTACCCAAAAGGCTATATATATGATAGCAACTGCCACAGTTGATGACACAGCAAACATGACTGAAGTAACGGCCGCTCTACTAACATTAAGGAAGTTTCGTTTACTTCGTACAGCTATAGTAAAAAAATTCCAGGGTATTTCCTCGAGTCATAGTATTACACGACGGCACTGGCTTTCGGGAGAGTCGAACTGTAAGTCCAACTTCTTCGATGTTTATAATAGTTAGTGCCTTTCGCTTTTCAGGTTTTTGGTGGAAATCAATCCATCCTTTAGTAAACAAAAAAGAGAATCTCAATCTGCCTTTTTTCGGAATTCGCAACTGATAAATTAATCTTAGGCAGGATGAGAGACATTTTAGTCTATCTTGGTGGACGGGGGGGGGGGGGGGGGGGGGGGGTTAATAAGTAAAATGAGGGGGGGGGGGGTCACTTCCCCAGTTACAGGTCGCATTTTCCTCTGAACATCCGACTGTCGAACGAAGACAGCGGCGTCAATTGACCAGAAGCGTAACCCGTTTCAGTAGGAACGATTACCGATAGTTTCTGCTCTTTTTAAAAACAAAAACAGACGAAATGTATATTTAACTGTAATTTTTATAAAGAAAGTACGTTCATTAGAGTTAAAAACATGCATTTAAGTTAGCAGAACAATCTTTTAAAAAACTCCCGCAGCTATATCGCGTATTCAACCTGAAAGTAGTGAATTTTTTAAAAGAAACACTGGAGTTTTATGTAAATTGCGTTTTCCCGGTAGCTAAATTTTTTTTTCCAAAAACTTTTCTTTGTACCAATCAACTCAAAATGAGTGAATACATAGGAAAGTACGTGTACCAAGTCGAAAAAAAAACCTTTTATTTTTTTGACATACCCTAATGCATATGTATGTGCTTGTTCGAAGTTTTATCTACTTTTTAGACATATTTTTTTACTAATAAATGGTTGCAATTAAAAACATTTTTAAACAGAAACTAATTTATTCCGTTATCACGTTCAAATATTTCTATAAAATATATTTAATGCGATCCTTGTGTTAGTTTCGAAAAACAATCTTTTGAAATGTACTGATGGCTAATGACGAAATTTAAAAATACTCTAAAAAATAAGCGATATTCATTGCTGGATTTGGTATTATCAATAGTACATATTAACACTATTACTGTATAACGTTATTCATAAAAATATTTTTTATGAATTAAAAGAAAAAACTTTCAATGAAATGATTTGATTTATTTTTTGTCCAGCATTACTGATTATTTTTCGTGTACCACCAACTAGCAAGTTGCGTACCATAGGTTGGGAAACCCTACCTTAATCAATTCACCTACAATTAAGTACAATACTAATTACTTTGTAGCAAATATTTCAATCTCTGACTCGAAGGCCCCAAATACTTGTCCTTCGTATTCCTGTGGTAGGTCGAGCAACGGTAGAAAATATACACGTGTTAATCTTCACATCCGGCAGGAAACTACGCAGCTCAGCAAGGTCTTCTTCTGTAAGAGTGCGAAATATTTCCAACTTCTTTAAGTGTTTCAGTTGCTTCAAATTCCTGGAAAAGCATTTTGTTTTTCAAATGATGTCGAATGATCACGAGTTTTAATACAAGATTATAATAAAAAAAATTTTCCAAAAAAAAAATAATTTCGACATATGCTATAAATAAATTTAATATGTTTCACTCATTCAAGAATTCAGTGATATAAATTTATATTCAAAGCAATTTTACAAGAGCAGGCAGTGCCTAAGCAAAAACTTAAAATGTAGTGAAGTTAACAAATAGCTTTTTAAGAGAATGAAACTAACAAATCTAAACTAACAATATAAAACTGAAGAGTTTGTTTAAACGCGCTAATCTCAGGACCCCTGTGGCAGAATTTTTTTCCACTTTCTGCGACAAATTTTCTGGAACCAATTTCTTTCTGCAATACTAGAATATCCTTCTCTACTAATAATAAAGCTGAAGGTGGGTCTGTCTTTCTTTCCTTCTGTCTGTCTGTCTGTGACCCGCGTAGCGCCAAACCGCTCGATCGATTTTCTTAAAATTTGGCACAAAATTAGTTCGTAGCATGGGTGTGTGAGTCTCAAAGCGATTTTTCAAAAATTCTATTTCGTTCTTTTTCTATTCTAATTCTTAGCTCATTTTTCATACAGATTCAGAGAAATATTTCATACACATTTTCAAATCTTATCTCATTTGAAAGCTTAAAATTGTCTGCTAAAAATGATATTGATTAGAAGTTTCTACGAGCATTAGAAGAGCTGTAATAATTGTTTTTAGAATCCCGGAAATTCAAGGCATACCTGGAGCAAAGCAAGTCAAACGATTCTAAAATGGTTAAGCTCGAGAGTAAAATTTGGAAATAAAGATAAAATGAATTATTTTATGACAACCGGAAATGAAATTTTCATGTTGTTACCATGCTTACGTTTTAATACCTTTTTTGGTTTCCCTCTTTTTCTCTTAATAATTTTCAAAATGTATTTGTTTTTGTAGCAATCTAAACTCCTAGCCTTATTAAAATGAGTTTTTTAACTGTTGGAAAATAATCGTCCGTTTTTTTCTCAGTTTTTAAGGACTTGAAACTCGGTAAATTATAAAAATATCGTATAAATTCGATATTGCAACGTTCTTTCTTAAAGTGTCATTTCGTGAATTATTTTGTTCTTGAAGTGAGATTTTTGTTGGTTTCTGTGAGCAACAAAATTGTTTTATTTTCACTTTTGGCTTATTTTTGTGCACCTCCCCTTGGGGTTGCATTCGAATGGGAACTATGATATACACCCCCAAATTGGAATTTGGCGACTTTTTTTTCTCCCCAAGCAAAATACCTGTTTTTGTTGTTGCCACAAAAAATGTTGCTATAAAACTTTTAAAAAAAACTCAAAAAATGGTACAAAATACAAGAAAATACAAAATTTGGCAACAGCGAAAACCTAAAAGCTGAAAAAAACTAAATTGGCAACACAAAAATAAGAAACAGCAGCCCTAAAAAGTTCGTAAAGAGTGCCAGATTTGGCGCTTAATTTTTGGGGTTTTTTTCGAAGTTATTCCTTCGAATGTCCCCCTCCCTGTTATGGGATAAATCAGTGTTAATTTCAATGCAGACAAAAGTGATATGAATTGGCGCGACCATTTGTCGAAAAATTGCCAAGCTTTTGGTCACCGTTTGACGCCAATTTGGCGACATATCGCCAAGGTAGCGAGAAATTTGGCGAAATTTATTATTTTTTTTTAATTTGGGTTATATTTGGCGCTATTTTGCGAAAAATCCACTGAATGATGTTAAAATCGGCGATATTTAGGAGATTAGTCATTGTAAAACATTTTTTTGCATTGATTTGTGGCAAACGAGAGATGTAAATGTTTGAATTGTTATCTTGCTCACTCCAAGTACTATTTTAGCGCTTAAGGCACCTACTAAGAAATTTACACGTAAAAGGAAGTAGTGTGGGGTCCATACCAGATTTTTATATCATACTTTGAAGGAATTATAGTTTAATTACAACTAAAATACTGTTTTTTCTGCTATATCAATTATTTTCCAAATGAACTTTTAATTTTATACCACGGGCAAAGCCGTGCGGGTACCGCTAGTCAGTAATAAATGTATAAGCAAACGTCTTATAGTAATTTCAAGCTAATTATATTCATAAAGTTAACATCAATACTACATAGCTTCATGGTTTTTAAAACTAACTCCCAGTTATAACAAAAAATTTTTCACCTGTATTTTTTACTGTCCAACTAAAAATGTTCAATGATTTTTCACCCTCTTATGGATATTTTCTTCTCTTTCTTGATACTTTGATGCAGCTAGCCTTTTACTGGTTCAAACATTTAAGTACAAAAAATATTCTAATAGGAACAATAATAACAGGAATTAGGATTATTTCCACAGAAGAATAATCTGTTAAGACTTCTTCAGAATGGTTTTACTGTTGGATGTTTTATTTACTATTCAGTCTTTCTTCCCAACCACAAAAATCTTTCTGCACGATGTCTCTCTGATTCTGCGACAATGTCTCTGTTTCGGCAACTTTCTGCCACCGGGCTCAGGACCTACTAGGTCGAATTGAAAAATTCTTTTTGTGTTGAATAGTCCATTTAATCATTAAGGCTTTAGAATATATAACATTACACTATACATAAGGAGTTACAGTCGAACTTGAATAATTCAAACGTCTTTTATTCGAATTCGTGAGTAATTCGAAGTTTTTCGTCGGTCCCTTGAAACTTGTGTTCAATTAATAGTAAAAACTTCTTGGTTACTTCGAAGTCCAACTTCTTTAATTCGAAGTTTTTTTTCTTTCAAAAGCGATAAAATGTAGTTTCAATACAGTCATTTTAAAGGAGGCAGAGTTATTTTTAGCAACCCTGGTAAATTATGTAAGAAAGAGAAGGTGGTGGGAGAATATTCTTATCTGTTCTAGGAAACTGCGTGGGGACAAAAGGGGAAAAGTGAGGCAGAATACCTGTTTCATTTCTTTTCACTCTTTTGGACAGGGATGCCCACCTATTCTCTACACCCCTTCTCTACAGCATACCTTTTGAGGATTACGTCAACATAGACATTTGTGGAGAGCTAATTGATGCAGATATCCTATCTGAAGTTCTTAACAAACAGAGTAACTCAACAGAAGACGATAAAGATATAGAAGATGAAGTAGAAGATCTTAGGCCAATTCCCACTGCAAGTGAGGCAGTCTTTCATCTAGTGGAATACCGTTGTTACGTTAGAGGGACAACCTAACGAGAGTGAAGATGTATTTTGAGCTGTAAATATCCTTGAAAACTTTGTTAAAAAAAATCAAGTTAGTTCTTTAAAGCAATCCCAAATCTCTCAGTATTTTAAAAAGCTATAGTATTTGATGTAAAAATAATAATTCCTTTTTTTATGTAATTTCTGTCGTTATTGACCATTTCCAAACATAAAAATAAAACAAATTGGTTAACCTTTTACCTGCCGATGTTCCCATATGGAAACATTTTTTTGTGAATTTTTTTAGTAACCTAAAATTTTGTTCAGAGTTGTCATATTTTCTGAAATGACACAGAATAATACGAATTTAATTTTGATGCTCTTAGTTTTTCGAAAAATGCTTAACCTTTTTATAGAATTAAAGTCAAATTTACTGAAATTCTGAACTTAGAATTTGTCTAAGTTTTTCTGACTCCCCTTCTAAAGAAAAAAATAGAAAAAATATTTTGTTAACGTTTTTTAGTATGCAAAAGACATATATTTCATTTGAAATAAACAAAATATTTCCAATTATTATTTTAAAGGTATTATTTCTATAAGAATCAAGATGTTCCCATTTGGGAACATCAGCGTTTGGAGTATAGTATTTGAGGGGTTTTTTCGTTGATCGCGAAATCTAAGTGCGATGCCTCTCTTTTTCACAAACATTTTGTTTTGGAAGAGCTGTTTTGTGTTTATTACACGTGTTTGGATCTATTATTCATGAGTGGACACCTGTTATCAGTCAGCTTGCCCTTCACACCCCTTTTCTATTGTAAATATGTCCTTCACACCCGCCTTTCCGCGCTCTATTGTAAGTGACTCGCAGTTTCGATTTTAGAATTCTCTCTCTCTTTATGTTTTTTACCACATAAAATTTCCAAGAATTGAACGGGTTTCACGTTTCTTTGCAATATATCACGTGACTAACGGCTACGTAAGGCTAAGGGTTTTTGAGGTGATTTTACCGGTCTCATTTCAGCATTTTATTTCACGACTCGACTCATTTCGAGGTTCTTATTTAGAGATGCCTCGTAAATTTTTAACATTAGAATCTGCGTTAGATTATTTCCACAGCCTGTCCGGCAGCAATGTTTATAAAAGGAAAACCTATCAGATTTGGGTATAAAATTTGGATGATACGCGCATCAAATGGATATCCATACAAGAAAGAAATTTATTCCGGAAAACAGAATGGTGCGAAGGCAGACACTGCACTTGGATCAAGAGTCGTCATGGACATGTTAACTATTATGGGACATCTATCATACGTATCTATCCGTAAAAAAATATTGAACAAAATCCGAGACATGACGGCACATAGCCTTAGGCGATTTGACGTGGAACGACCCGGTGGTGTTCTTTCACCTATCCTTTGGTGTTTAGTTGTCGATTCTCTGCTGGAAAGCATTACTACTTCTGGCCTTTCATGCATCAGCTATGCTGATGATGTCACTATTGTGGCTAGAGGGAAGTTTATTGAGACTGTCTCCTCCATTTTGTCACAAGGTAAAAATGTGTGGAGAGATGGTGTCAGTCTGAGGGTCTCTCTGTAAATCCTCATAAAACCACTATGGTTGCTTTCACACATAAGAGAGCAATCCAGGTGTGTGATATTAAGTTATTTGGAAAAACTCTCACTTGTTCTGAGGAGGTCAAATACCTTGAGGTCTATTTTGACTCCAAGTTGAACTGGAAAAAGCATCTTACTTATAGTCTGGCAAAGGCAAGTAAAGTGTTTTGGTCCTGTAAGAGAGCTATTGGGAGAACTTGGGGGCTAAGTCCCAAGGCTGTCAATTGGGTCTATAGGATGGTCATCTGTCCCATCATTACCTACGGTTCCATTGTCTGGTGGTCTAGAACCAAGCTAGATACTGTGAAAACGGAACTTAACAAGCTGCAAAGGATGGTCTGTGTTGCCATGTCTGGATGTATTAAGACCACGCCCACTGCATCTCTTGAACTGCTACTAGGTTTATGTCCTCTCTATATGCGTATTGAAGCTGAGGCTTTTATGTACATGGAAAGGTTTAAGCGCTCCGGTCTGTGTAAGTCCTATTCTGGGTATCTTTCCTGGAAGAACTTTGATGGGGATGTACTTGGGCATCTTTTATCTGGCCTGCCAAGCGATGACATGTGCAATGACTATGCTTTTGACAGGCCTTACACAGTTATTTTTCCTACTCGAGCTGAGTGGAGAGATACTCCTTTACATCATAGTCAAAGTTGTACTCTCTGGTTTACTGATGATTCTAAAATGAATGAGAGCACAGATGCTGGGGCTTTTTTGTTCCAGTGATGGTATTAAACACTCTTGTCCGCTGGGCATGTTTACTACTGTCTTTCTGGCTGAGGTTTATGCCATTTTGATGTGTTGCATTATGTGTCTGAATAGCAACTACAGAAATAGATGTGTTCACATCTGCTCTGATAGTCAAGATAACATCCCGCATCATCTGGGAATGCTATAATATTCTTTGCACTCTTGCAAAGTTGAACAAGGTCACTCTCTTTTGGGTACCTGGGCACTCAGGTGTCAAGGGTAATGAAATAGCTGATCAACTTGCTAGGAAAGGTTCTGAGACCCCTTTTGTTGGTCCTGAACCAGCAATTGGGATTTCAAAGAATCTCATTAGGACTGCTGTTTTTGATATTTTTAGGAAAAAACAGTACCACAACTGGCAGAACTTGGATGGGCAACGTCAGGCAAAGGAACTTAATAGAGGGTACCCTAGTTTTAGGGCGAAAGAGCTCTTAAGTTTTAATAGAAATAGTATTAGGAAGGCCATTGGTCTCCTTACTGGTCATTGTACATTAAAGCGACATCTCACTATAATGGGTGTCATAAATGATCCAACTTGCAGGGGATGCCTCTTTCATGAGGAAACTGTTGCTCATATCCTGTGTGATTGTGAAGTGTTTTCTGCCTATAGGTTTGAACACCTAGGTCGTCATTTGCTTGAACCTTGGGAGATTCATGACATTCCTATTAGGTGTTTGCTGAATTTTGCTTCAGCCGCTGGTCTTTTTTAAGGCTTTTGTTTGGGGACTAGTACAATAGACCTCTGGTCGCAGTGCTTGGTTCGTTTGAACCCCCTTTCTCTCATTTCATTTCAAGCTTTACAGACCACTGAGAAATCTTTTAATAGCTGAAGTTTCAATTCCCGTAAAGGATGCAAAAAGATTGCACGCACACACCCTGATGCTATTTTCCGACATTTTAAGATTTAAAACATTGAGACTAAAACAGAAATAAAAACAGACATTAAAACCAACGATTTCGGAAAAAATAAATAACAAAAAGGTGATTTTAACAAAGAAAGCGTTTTGGCGCAGCTTGGGAGCAAAATAAGCAATAAAATGCGTTTTAGAACACTTTGGAGCAGGTGGCATTCGGAGGCTCACATCGGCGCAATTGGAGCAGCTTTGGGATCAATGTGATGATAACCTCTACAAATGAACACAAAAGTTTTTTTTAATTAAGGAAAATTTTTCAAAATTAAGGCCTTTTTAAGGGTTTTTTAGGGACCTTAATTTTGCTTGATAAAATTAAGGGTTTCTTAAGGGTTTTTTAAGGAAGTACGAACCCTGTATAAATATGTTTTAAAGTCCTTTTTTCAGGCCCGTCATTTAGGATGCAGGGGGGTCAATTGCCCCGACTTTGAGAAATCAATGTACTGTCGTCCCCGCTTAATCGGGTAACGGATAAACGAATACCCCGCTTATACGAATAAATCTTCTCGGAACCGACGCCATAGACGCAATGTTAAAGATCCCCGCTTAATTGAATAATATTTCTTGGAACCGACAGCATTCGTTTAAGCGGAGCCGACAGTATTTACATATAAGTGGCGTGGTTTTTGTAGCTTCTGGTGAAATTGTTTTGTGTTTTTACCTTTGCTCCCCCCCCTATAAAAACTTAAAATGACGGGCCGGCCTTTTTTCCTCTTAGGACCAAAATAAAATACAGTATATTGCAGAACTTTAGAGTATGAGTGGCAACACTCGGGTTAACACAAAATGAAACATGGTCAACTATTACCTGTGATTTTATCTATATGTATTTTTATTGACTTTTTATATAACGTATATGGATAGATGTAATAAAACAGTTTAACATTCTGCAAAAAGTATGAGATAAAAATAATCAATAGAAATGAAAACACATTTGTAACAGCATAGGATTCCCATTTCCGAAAAAAAATTAGCAGCATCAAGCAAGAAATTTCATTTTTACCTGTAACACATGGGACGGATTTTATAGGATCGACTCGTGTGCAGGTGTTCCAAATTTTTACAGTGATTGATTATGTAATCTAGTGCCACATCATTTAACCTAGGAGAATCACTGATATCAAGCTCAGTTAAGTAAGGACAGTTTCCACACATTGTAACAATACCTAAGGAATAGAAAAATGAAGTGCTTAGATTAGAATATGAAATAAAAGCACAGCTTAAACTACATACTAATTTCATGATAGTGAGTATCAAAGCGTTTCTCCTTTCTCAGATTAAAAAAAAAGACTAAATCAAAGCACAAAATTGTTCTTTAATTATTGCCTAGAATCAGAAGCTCAAAACTTTTGCATTTCAAACAGGTTCTTATAATCCTCAAACACATGTATAGATTTTCGCACCTTTTATTTTGGTTCATTGATTTCTCTTACCTTTTTTGCTTTCATAACATTGATTTTATCATTTATTTATGATATATTAGTTCTAGGGTTAGCAAGGTTTAGGACACTGTTAAAAACCGAAGTTTAGACCCTGGTTTAAAACCGGGTCCAAAATTAAATTTTAGTTAGCCTGTATTTTAACTGATATTATTAAGTATCAGAAACAGAATAAAATCTACCAAAGTTAATTTATAATATATACTTCAAAGTTCAAGATAAATAAAAATTTTAATTATGCAAATTTGCTCTAGTATTGTATGTTGCAATGGTAAACAAAAAGACACAAAAACACTGCTGCAAACCTTGAACAGCTAATGCGTCTCTATGGCCACTAATGTTGAGCCTTCTGAGAGAGCGAGGAAGGAACATAAGAAAATATTCCATAGCAACATATTCAAGATCTGTCCAAGCAAGGTTCCATTCTTTCAATCTGCAGAAACAATTCAGATTATAATTCAAAGTGACATGCACAGGACAAAAAGTGCAAACATTTTTGGAGTAAATATTTTTAAATTTTGTTTATCTCAATCTGCATGTTGTATAAAGTGTAACAGTGAGACAAAAAGATTTTACCCATTAGTCCAGTCAATGAATACATTATAGAATGCATGGAATATGCAAAAGTTTTTGACTCCAGAATATTGTTAGGGGTAGCTAGTAAATGAACATACTGAAAGTCCCCGACCCTGGGGGGTGAGATAAAGGTGGGAGGGAGGGGGGAAGCAAATTTTGGGTCTCTCGAAAAATCGCTGAAATGGTGGAAAAAATGGGTTCAAAATAAAAATTCGAGCTAAATAAACTTTCTACAACAGTGTTTCTACACATATTTGTCGAATTTTCAATAATTTTCCGGGTGTATTTTGTGAAGAAGAATAATTTTCGGAAAAACGTGCTTTTTTTTCCTAACATTTACGCCTAGTGCCTTTCAATGTCTTTTTTCCTTATAAAAGTTATTGACAAAATTGTAGAACTTTGAATTTCCTTTCATTTGATATGCTACCTTGCCACATTTTATTAAACCAATCGAAAGTTATAGAGTTTCAAACACGCGCCTTCATGCTAAAAATAGAGTACTTGCCATTCACAAAAATCAAACTGACGCGAAAAGGGATCGAGCGCTTCCTCTTTTTTCAATGACAATTCTGATTGGCAATGAAGAAGTTGTAATGAATTACACAAATGTTGTCACCCGCCTCGCGAAGATATGCATGCGGCGTTTCCCAGCATCATCCGGTGGACCACGGACCAACGGAACACCTTAGCTCTGGCGGCGGGGAAATGCACGATGGGATAGATGGGATACATCATCGTCTCTTTCGCCTCACGAAGTTGTGCGTAGTTATGAGCGGTGGGGTGTTTAGTTCCGTGTTTCGTTCAACGCTTCTTATTGTCTTCATAATAGAGAAAGGTGATAGCTTGCTTTCGTTAGGACGTTTAGGGCGCAGGAGCACCGGTAGAATTATGCATAAGGGGTTTTTTTAGGGGAGGGGGGACAATGAGCAAAAAAAATTCTTTTCTGAAAAAAAAAAGGAAGAAACATTTTAAATCTAAATAAATAAGAATTTAAAATGTTTTTAAAATTATTTTTTTTGTTTCCACAAAGAGGCCAGGGCCCATGTTTGTTGGCTATTCTCTTGTAAAAATAACGATGTTTATTTTGCTTGGCCACGGACCCATCACTCCTCAGTAGTAATGTAGATAATCGAAAACATTCAATGTTGTGGTTTATTCTGTGCCACCCTCCCCTCCCCCATCCACCTAATTGGCATTCTGTTATTTGGCTACTGTTAGAATAAATCGCTGAACCATTGAATCATCAGGAGGACGAGGGGCAGCTGTTCTTTGTTGCAGATTATGATGTGCTGAACTCTAAAACAACTTCAGTCAAGCACCCCCCCCCCGGGGAAAGAATGAGCAAGCAAAAAATAATTCAAAACATCCATCGAAATTTCCAACTTTATCTGCTCCATGCACCCCCCCCCCTCCTTTTCTAATGCTTATTATTAGTAGGCTGATGGCTGATCTTATGCGCTTGAGTCAGCGAAATTATCACTGTGTTGTGTCTACAACCCGCTTGCTCGCTTGGCTTGTTGGGAGCTATAGATGACACAGGATATAGGTATCTCTTATTTTCAAGGAGTTTGTTTGAGGAAAAAGAAATGAATAGCAATTATAAAAAGAAGCTATAAATGCAAATGTATTTGAAGCTAATTAGACAAAGTTACTTTTTACATTTTAATGAAACTTTTAATGTTTTTTTTAGTTGGTAGATCATTTTAATGAAACATTTAAGTTATTGGATTCAAGTGATTAATTTCGAGAGATCTTCCGATTTTTTTCACAAATCTTTCTATTTTTTATTTGAAGAGGATGGCAGGTATAGCAAATTGATTCAACAGATTGCCAAGAAATTTAGGTGGTAGATGTCCATGGGAAAATTTAAGACTGAGTTTCTGGGGGGGGGGGGGGGGTCTTTGAGCAAACAATAGCTCTAATAATTGCCTACATGCTAATTGTTTGATTTTTCGTAATATTTTTGAAAATTTGTTTAGCTTTTACGATTTTATATGGATAATCTTCATTTTTTCCAATTCTGCTAATGAGTTTTACCTTTTTAGCTATTTATCAAAAAACAAGCAGTTTTTTTATCAAATTTCTCTCATTTTTCCGAAATTGGTGACAAACGGATTATTCCAAAACTAGCGTTTTTTTTTTTTACAATCCTGCTTAACATTTTCTTCCAAAACTTTTGATGACTGGTTTGTTTGGATTTTAATAAAATTGATACTAACTGATTAATTCAGCCTTTGATGATTATCATACTTTTTAAAAAGCATTTAAAAAGTGAGTAAAAGATTATCCTCCACCCTTAATTTAGAGCTATTCGAGAGAGTAACTACACAATCCTGAGTTATGATGATAAAATTGCTAGTCTTACTGAGTTAGGTTTTCTGCCCTTAATAGTTTATACACCTTTTGTTCCCCTTCTCCTTAGAGACAGGTCTAGCTCTTTAGAAAACATTTTGCTCTTTTTTAATGGCTTGCAATGTTTTTGTCTATATTTTCCTTTAAAGAATTGCCATTTCACTTTAAAAGTTATTTTGGACACCAATGCCGTACCATCTCTATTTAATGAATGTTTTTTTCCTATCAGAAAAGGACATTCTGCCTTTTTCAGAATTCTTCTGAACTTTTTAGAAAAAATTCATGATTTCTCGCTTCATGATTTTGGAAGGTATGTTTTCATTATTTAGAATCATCCCAAATAAACTGGTAGGGCATTTCCCCCGCCCCCCTTGTTTCCCATAAATCCATCCATGCAGTTGCTGCATTTTTCCTGCTCTCTATTTGAAGGGTTATCCACTGTTCTGGAAAGGGGAGAGACGAAGGATACAAAGCCCCCCTGACCCCCCATAATTAAATGAAAAGAAAATACATAATAACATCGCGATATATCGGCACATCGCGATGTTATACTAGTGATGTATTGCGATGTTAAAATCTGTAACATCGCCCAGCACTAGTCTGAAACAATAACATTCTATACCATGCTCATTTTCAAACATTGCCTGTAACATATCATACACGAATTGTGTTTGTGTTGCATTTCTGTTAAATAAAGATTTTTTTTAAATTCTGATAATATTTGAATTTTTTTAAAAAATGACGCCTAGATTGTTCATTTTGACGCCTAGAAATTGATCCTAGGAGTCACAATGACGCCTAGACTTAAATTTCTATTTCTAACACTGTATGTCACCCTTCGGGGGGGGGGGGTGAGGGGGATTCCTGAAATTGTGACAGTTTGTGAAAAGGGGGAGGGAAAAAAATAGTCCACTCAATGAATACATTGTAGTGTGCTTGAAATATGATTATTTTAATAAAATTTCAATTTGATATGCTGCTTTGCTATATATTATTGAACCAATCAATAGTTAACGAATTTCTAACACGCACTCCCATGTTTAAAAAATAAAAGGCTAATAAACGAATATCGATTTTTTTAAACATACTAAATGCAGAATTTTTAACACCAGAAATTTGCTAGGTGTAGTTAGTAGGTGCACATACTAAATTTCCCGCTCCTCAGGGGTGCCCAAAGAGGAGGATTATGGTGCAAGTTGCGCCATCAAAACTTTTTTTTTTGGGGGGGGGGGATTTTTTTAAACCAATTTATTTATTTAAATTATTTATTAATTTATTTTTCAAATTAAATGATTTACTGATTTGTTTAAATGTAAATTATTTATTAATTTATTTTTTTTAATTTAAATTATTCAATTAATTTATTTCTTTAATTTAAATTATTTCTTTATTATTTTTTATTTATTTATTTATTTTTTTGTGTGTGTGAATGTGCTTGGAATGTCTTTGGAAGGAAAAAAAATGATTATATTCTGCGCATAATTAGTACTTTTAAAAAATTACTGCAGAAAAAAATAATAGCTATAATTTAAAAAAATAAATATTAAAAAAAAATAAATTATATTCAAAAAATAAATAATATTTAAAAAATAAATAAATTATATTTTAAAAAATAAACAAAAAATAGAGGGGAAAAAATAAAAATAAAAAGCCCAAGAGGGTTGTGAAAATTTTTGGGGGGAATTTGCGCCATTGAGCTTGGGGAGAATGGGCAACCCTGCCGCCCCTAGGGGTTGAGTTAAAGGTGGGAGTGGGAAAGACAATTTTTGGGGTTTTCGAATGCGTCAATTATACTCTAAATAAAAGTGAGAGCAAGATAAATTCACTATTAAAATAGTTTTTTGACATTTTTGTCAAATTTCTAATGGTTTTCGGGGTGCCAATTACTGAATATTGACAATTTTCGAGGAACAGAAATAAATAAAACATTTCTACCTGGTATTTTTTTTCCAGAGCACCTGTGCAAAATAGGTACTCAAATTTTTATTGTATTGCTAATTATCATATTTTGAAAGTATTTACATTTAATATACTGATAGTAATTTAAAAAATGAAAATATAGTCTCACAAGATGACATTTTGATTTTCTTGAGAAGGAAGAGTGAAGGCTCATTCAAGTTCTTCAGCAGTAGAAATATTGTCCAAAGAGACTGGAAGTGTATCGATGTCATCCACGTCGCCTTCGTGATGAATAAATATATCGACACCGTTGTTGCAACTGCCCTTACATTGCAGACATGCGACAGAGCAGTTTAGCGATGCTTTTCTACAACTGCACCTACCGCTGTCGCATCCTTCAGTGCATCGGCAAAAAATCATCTTTAGGATTTCATCAGGAGCAGCGTTCAACTCGGTGAGTTTCGGAACTAGTTGATCATTCTTCCTTTCCCAACCCCAGTTCAGGGCTCCACCATTTGGATCCTCTCCAAGCCATATGTGTACCTGATGGTACGTGCGGAATGTGTGCTGCTTCAGTTGGAGGGAGAGTTGAAAGATCAGGCTTCATGTTTGCAGATGCTTTAATAAAGTAATTACATGACCAATAACAATGCACTTCTTTTGTGTTTCTTCTGTTTTCTTAGTTGTTTTCAACATAACCTCCTCAAGAAAGGTATGGAGTGAGTTGGGGAGAGAATCAACCTACTTCATAAAGTCATCTCTAGGCGGGTAAGAGTTGTAATTATACACAACACTCTGAATGTCTTGTCTTATGATTTCAGCAGCTTTTCGGACTATCCTGAGCCGCTCTTCCTCCTCATTATTTTCTTTTTTATTGTACCAACTGTTGGTTAGCAATTTATATCCAGGTCTCTAAAACAGACTAATGGTTCCTTAAATCTGTTGGAACCTGGGATTATGATTATGCGATCTTTATACTTTTTCTGTAGCTCTGTTTTGATGGTTCTCCACTCGGGTTTCTTCCCAGTAATAGCTTCCATAATTTCATTTGAAGTAAATTGAGTCACTATTTTCCTCCAGGAGATTAGTAATTTGTTCCATAGCGTGTAAAATATAGTCTTCACACGTGGATGTTGATGATTTTTGATATATCGGCCTCACAAAATCCAGCCGACATTCATCGTGATATACAGCCTCCTCCGCAACTAAATCATTTATGGAGTAAAGATCACCCATCACTTCATCTCCCAGTTGATCATCTCTAACTCGAGCAGCGTTCATAATTGTTACATACATGTCCGTTTTCTGGCGTCCTTTTGTAATAGTAGTAACTGAACATACCTTCCTTACGTCTTTCCATGGGCTTCTTCTCCTCACCTTCAATACTTTCGGCACAAAATAAACATTTTGTTTTGAAATCAAATTAAAAATGTTTTGACCTCAAAGTTGCTGGCTCAGGTGGTTCATTTGACGTTGAAGGGGTTTGTCTCTTTAAATGAGCCTTGACAGATTGTGGTCGAGTGTAATTTTTTCGACATTCAGTATGAATTAGGAGGGTGTCTAATCCCTCTGACGAGGAGTTATTACCGTCACCCCTTTCTATGCTTACTTTGATTAGTGATAATATCCCTTTTTTGGTCACTGTGGAAATACCAACACCTAATTCATCAATTGTTTCGCCACACACAAAGCATCGAGTAGCCATTGAATTCAGTACACTCAGGGGTCTGTCCAGGATTTTTCACAAGGTCCGTTTTTTGTGAAAAACTAAATAATTTTGTGAAAAATCAAATAATTTTGTGAAAATCAAATAATTTCGAAAAAAAAATTTTTTTTTTTTTTGAATTTTATAAAAAATAAAAATTAATTTCATTTTTTTTCCTCTCCAAAAAGCGTATTAAACACCAAAAATGCGAAAAATCCTATTCCTATAGCGGATGCAAAAAGATTGCAGTTTTCAAAAGCATAAAAACGGAATATCAAAGAATTAATTTTGGTAAATTTTTACAACTGCATTTTAAAGGTCTATGACAAACATATTATTGTCTGTTAACACAATTAATGCAAAAATAAAATGAAACGATCCATTCAGCGTTCTACATTTAGACTCATAAAAGAACTGTTAATTTTGCTTTAAAAAATTTAAATAATGATCTGAACAAAAAATAAAGCGAATTTTCATTTATTTGCCTCCTAATAAAGAGTAATTAGCTTGAAAAATAAGTAAAGTTCGATTTTCATAGCAAATGCAGAGATCGCAGTTTTCAAAATGAAAGCATCAGACTCATAAAAATGGTAAACAAATAATTTATTAAAGTTTAATAAAAATAATTTTAGAATTACATTTCATCAGCTTTATATGATGAATGTCATTAATAATCACTGACATATTCGCCAAAAATTCTTAGGAAAAACGTAGAGAGAAGTAGCAAAACAGACAATACCGGACTTCCAATGTTAACAGAAGAAAAAATACATTAATTCCAGAATATAGCTAAAACACCGCCCTTGTAAGCATCAAAAAGAAAAAAAAACATTTTTTCTGCCAAAATAAGGTCAAAACCTCACACCAAGAAGGTCATATGGCGATAATTTTAAATAACTGATCACTCTACCAGAAGCAATCCCATTTTTTCTCCAACAGTTCTAAGTTCATTTCCCTTCGCAGATTATTGCTATTATTACTTCATTTTTTGTTTAGAGCAGGAAGAAAAATCCTTACTCTGCATTTCCAGAGAAAACAGCAACATCATCGCAAGCCATTTTGATTTGCATATTATAAAACACACAAGCAGAACTATTAAAGCAAAACAACTACCTTTTTTTAAGTTGTTAATTTCTTTAAAAGAAACCAACAAAAAGTGTGACATTTTACATTTTAGATTTAATCACTTGCCCAAACATCGCAGGCAGGAAGTGCGGATTTTTTTTATTCTTTCCCAAAATTGGCAGATAAGCGATTCCCTTCTTTAACTTCAGAAAAGACCCAAAAATTATGGGCTTCAACTCAGAAATATGCTATGCATTATTTTGATTTTAGATTTGCTTTTCATATGAATAATGAGTGAAACGTCAGTTTTCTTTGATCAGCATTTTGTGAAGGGTCCGTTTTGCTTGATTGTATTTTTGTGAAGGGTCCGTTTTGCTCGATCGTATTTTTGTGAAGGGTCCGTTAACGGACCCGAATTTCCTCTGGCCAGACCCCTGACACTATCAATGTTTTTGTAGATTTACAAAATCACAGAAATGGAAAGTTAACAGCACTGACACAAGAACAAATGCTGGAAATGGACTGACATTTGGAAGACGAAAAGAAAATGCCTCACCCCTGTGGCATTTTACGCTTTCCGATAACGGACGCCACTGCCCCCCCCCCTTTGGATACAGCTTTAGAACTGTTTCTCACACTTTGAGGCCAGCTGCAGCATTATTTCAAATCCAATATGATACTGCTACTCCGCCCCCAAGTTGACATTTGACTGTTTAGGGCCAAAATTCCTCGTCCGTTTCTATGATCGTCCAGCTGCATCTCTGGACAAGGAGATGGGGAGGTCATCCGACATCACCGGCTGTTTTCTGAGAAGAGGGGGGGGGGGGCATCTAATTCGGTTGAGCTGGGGAGCGGAAATGAAAACGAGGAGAGCGCTCTGAAACTGCCGTTTGGGCTTCTAAAAATATCTGTGGAGACAATCGCAGGAAAAAAAAATGATAATTAGTCCTTTATTTTTTGAACATGAGACTGCATGTTAGAAATTCTATAACTTTTGATTGTTTCAATAAAATGTAGCAAAGCAGCATATCAAATTGAAATTTTGTCGAAATAGTCATATTTCAAGCACGCTACAATGTATTATTTGACTGAACTATTTTTTTTATCTTTCCCTCCCCCTTTTAACAAACTGTTACAATTTCACGAATCCCCCTCACCCCCGAAGGGTGACAACATTTGTATAATTCATTACAACTTCTTCATTGCCAATCAGAATTGTCGAGTTCATTGAAAAAAGAGGAAGCGCACGATCCCTTTTCGCGTCAGTTTGATTTTTGTGAATGACAAATACTCTATTTTTAGCATGAAGGCGCGTGTTTGAAACTCTATAACTTTCGATTGGTTTAATAAAATGTGGCAAAGTAGCATATCAAATTATAGGAAATTCAAAGTTCTACAACTTTGTCAATAACTTTTATAAGGAAAAAAGACATTGAAAGGCACTAGGCGTAAATGTTAGGAAAAAAAGCGCGTTTTTCCGAAAATTATTTTTTTCACAAAATACACCCGGAAAATTATTGAAAATTCGACAAATATGTGTAGAAACACTGTTGTAGAAAGTTTATTTAGCTCGAATTTTTATTTTGAACCCATTTTTTCCACCATTTCAGCGATTTTTCGAGAGACCCAAAATTTGCTTCCCCCCTCCCTCCCACCTTTAGCTCACCCCCCAGGGTCGGGGACTTTCAGTATGTTCATTTACTAGCTACCCCTAACAATATTCTGGAGTCAAAAACTTTCGCATATTCCACGCACTCTACACCCTTATTTTGAGCACTCATTGACTGGACTACATGGGTTATGTGTGAAAAATATTATTTGGTACAAATAATTACAATGCAGGTTTTAGGCAGAAATTAAAGAATGGATATGATTCCTAAATTATTGACTTTTTTTTACACTTCCCAAGTGGTAAATGGATATTTTTGGGCACACTTACAGGTGTATAAGTTATAGCTTTGTTGAGATAATCAGTTTTACATAAATATGTACACTAGGGTGGTCATAAGTAACATGGGGAAATTTTTTTTTCAGCTAATCTTTTGCGGCACCCCCCTAAAATGTGCCAATGGGCTAGAAAATGAGATTTGCAAAGTTTTAGCTTAATCGGGTAATATTAACACGTGCCGCAAAGAGGGTAAAGTTAAGAAAAACAGCAATTTTTAGCCAAAAATTGTAGTTTTTACTCTGTAAAACCAAAACTACTGATCCTAGAAGCTTTATTTTGGTCTCATTTTGTAGGAAATTTTATTTTCTTTAAGTCTAATTTTATTTAAAGTTTCGAAAAAAATGATTAAATATTTTTCAGAATTTTCACAAGTCAGGCTGCAACGCAAATCCTTGAAATTGCAAGTAACATGGGGAAATTTTTTTTTCAACTAATCTTTTGAGGCACCCCCCTAAAATGTGCCAATAGACTAGAAAATGAGATTTGAACGGATAATGTTGACATGTGCCTCAAAGTGGGTAAAGTTACGAAAAACAGCGATATTTAGCCAAAAATCGTAGTTTTTCCTCTGTAAAACCAAAACTATTCATCTTAGAAGCTTTATTTTGATCTCACTCTGTAGAAAATTTTATTTTCTAATTTCATTTAAAGTCTCGAAAAAAAAAAATGATTGAATATTTTTCAGAATTTTTCAAGTCAGTCAGCAGCACAAATCCTCGAAATTGCTTAGAAAAAATAAATCATTAAAATGTAAATTAATAAGTTCTTTTAGTAAATTTGATGAAATCTACGGATAACGTTGACTTTTCAAAGAAAAAACAGCAATATTATTACGAATATATAATAAATTTATGTCTTTGAAACTCATAGATAAAATAAATAACTGCGAGTAAAGCTTATGAAATGAGCAGTACAAGCCATAAATGAAGGGCTTGGAGGATGAAGGGGCTAAGTTACATTTTAAAAAATGAACACTCTCTACAATGGTAAGCAATAGATACAGGTGAGCAATTAAACATGGTAAATCAAACAGTAGATATCAATAGCCCAATTTCATTCGCACACTAATGACAAAACCAGAAAACAAAAAAAGCTGCAATAACTACAACAATAAAACTTTAAACTTTAATTACTCGCAATTTCTGTTTTGTCACTTAACCCTTTCATCTTTTAACCCCTTCAAATACAAAACGCTGCTTTCCGGTCAACCTGTAGCGGTCAGAGCTGAATATTAGCTTAAAAATCTCTGCCTTGTTAGGGCTTTAGACCCCCTGGGGAAGGGAGAAAACTATGATTTCCCATTATAGAAAGGTGCAATCGCCATCTCTATTGTGGGAGGGCCGAGAAATCATTAAGACACCCCACAACACTTTATAAATATAGTATTCATAGTTGTTCGCTTTGCAAGTCTTCAAACAACTAGTTTGGGACACAATCCTTGAGATTTAATGGAGAATGGCTCCAGCTTCGGTTTCCAGAGATCAACAAGCTTGAATTTAAGACAGAAAGACAATTTTTAATAGCCGCATGTCTCATCAAATCACAGGTTCCAAGTTACCTTCTTATCTTACCTTCTATCTTTAAAACTTGCGTCAAATTAAACTGATGTTCAGAAAAGTTTCAAGTAACCAAAGGGAGTTATCATTTTTTGTGAAAAAACTAAGATGCCAACCAAAGAATCTAAAACCTATGTTACAAACCTAGAAAAACTGTATGATGAGAGGAGAAAGCTGCGAAGAATGCTGAGAGATCCAAAAATGCCATTCAAAACCAAAGAGTTAAGGATTTTCCTTTGATAACCACTTTGATGTTTCTCATCGTGATTCGTAGAACGGATAGTAGCAGCTACAGAAGAGACATTAAATCATGATCGTCAAATTTAATTTTCAGTAGAAACGTCATACCCTTTTGTAGACAACAATTTCGTCAACAAAGATTTAATCTTATCAAAAATCGATTTAGGAATTTAGACTTAGAAGGAGCTGTTGTGTATTGGGATAAGAAATCTCATCCAGTTTTATTTAACAAAGACAATTTAGAGGCTAGCAATTTTGATAACTAGTGGTGTTGAAGAGCAGATGATAGGTGTTCCCATCCTTAAAAACAGCACGGTCGTATACAAGTAAGTGCTGTATATTCAGTAGTTGAGCATTGGGGCTCAGTTGAAAAAATTTATGGAATGTATTTTGATACCACTGCTGAAAATAGTGGTAGCTTTTAGAAAACCTGCGTTGTTACAGAAATATTTTCCGTATTCAGCATGTTTCCACCGCACCTTAGAAGTTGTTTTAAAAGCAGTTTTTAGTTGCAAAATGGAAATACATCTGCTGGTCCTCAAGCAAATATTTTTCAAAAATTTCCAGCTGAATGATCTGTGTTAGATAAAAAGCAATTCAAAGCAAGTACAGAAGATGAGAATATTAGAAATAAGCAATTTAGGCGAAAATTGAAACTTTCTTGTTGTGAAATTAAAAAGCTGAAGCCTAGGGACGATTACAATATATACCCCTATAAATCGTGTAAAAACCAATTTTATACTAAAGCTAAAAAGACAGTAAATAGTTTAATGATGTTTCATGACACAGCTGAAAGAGGTGTAAAATTAATTCCAGACTGCAGTTCCTCTTTGACGAAAGACAAAGAACAACGGTAGCTTTCATTACAAGTTAATGCTGTATGCTAAATGCAGGCACAGTTTCCTCATTTATCAAAAGGTATCCCATCCAAGCCAATAGCAACTTAATTTGTATGTAAAGAGTAGTAAAATGATGTTATACAGGGTGTCCACTCCAATCGTGGACCAATAGCTAATTTCTAAACCGTTAGAGATAAGCATATAGTTTATTTAGGAAAAAATCTCCAAATTATGAAAGGAATTTTGGGTCTATTCAATGTTTTTCAAAAAATCAAATTTTGAAAGAGTTACGAAATTAAAATTTTTATACAGCCCCCCAGTCCTATCAATCATATTTAGTAAAACATTCTTGACGCTGTAACGTTTAAAACTAAAAAAAAAATCACTCTTCTACCACAAAAATTGACCGAGTTGTGACGTTTTGAAAAATCAAGATTTTGAAGGATTTCGCATACGGTCCCTTGAGAGATCTCTGGATGACGTCATGAAATAATGCAAAATCTTGATTTTTCAAAATGTCATAACTCGGTCAATTTTTGTGGTAGAAGAGTGATTTTTTTTTAGTTTTAAACGTTACAGTGTTGAGAATGTTTTACTAAATATGATTGATAGGACTGGGGGGCTGTATAAAAATTTAAATTTCGTAACTCTTTCAAAATTTGATTTTTTGAAAAACATTGAATAGACCCAAAATTCCTTTCATAATTTGGAGATTTTTTCCTAAATAAATGATAGGCTTATCTCTAACGGTTTAGAAATTAGCTATTGGTCCACGATTGGAGTGGACACCCTGTATAATTTAACAGTATAAGTATAAAGGTGCAATAAAGCTTTTATTGTCATTTTAACTCTTTGCTTTCCGTCATAACCCCTTAATTCCTCTATTTTAACACAGAAATTTGTTTCATTTATTTCTAAAGTACCGCGAAAATACCCTTTTTTAATTGACAAAGTAAATCCATCCAATAAGCAAATAAATGTAATTGAATATTGTAATGCTTTTAGGTTTTTGCATGAAAATTTCTTATTTTTGATATACTCTACGATTTAACCTGAAAAATGCCAAATAAATACTTAGGACATGATAGCAAAGATGAATGGGATAGCACTGAACGAGAATGAAATTTCCTACAAAATGAGACCAAAATAAAGTTTCTAAGATGAGTAGTTTTGGTTTTAAGAGGAAAAACTACGATTTTTGGCTAAAAATTCACGGTTTTTCGTAACTTTACCCACTTTGAGGCACGTGTTAATATTATCCGATTAAGCTAAAACTTTTCAAATCTCATTTTCTAGTCTATTGGCACATTTTAGGGGGGTGGATGCCTCAAAAGATTAGTTGAAAAAAAAATTTCCCCATGTTACTTGCAATTTCGAGGATTTGCGTTGCAGCCTGACTTGTGAAAATTCTGAAAAATATTTAATTATTTTTTCGAAACTTTAAATAAGATTAGACTTAAAGAAAATAAAATATCTTACAAAATGAGACCAAAATAAAGCTTCTAGGATCAGTATTTTTTGTTTTACAAAGTAAAAACTACATTTTTTGGCTAAAAATCGCTGTTTTTCTTAACTTTACCCTCTTTGTGGCACGTGTTAATATTATACGATTAAGCTAAAACTTTGCAAATCTCATTTTCTAGCCCATTGGCACATTTTAGGGGGGTGCCGCAAAAGAAATTCGAAAATTGATTTTTTGTGACTACCCTAATGTACACGTACAGCTCCTTTCTTCACATAAAATAATGAGATTCCAGAAGTTTTGAATCAATTTTTTAATCTCAATTATGAATGTTTTCTAAAATGTTATAGCAGGGTTGGCAAAGTTTTCCCCACCCCCGGTAAATACCATGGTAAAAACTGGCATTTACCGTCCTGGGAAATACTATGTTTTTCCCACATGGGAAAAACTGATTATTTAAAACATAAATTCAAAACAATCTTTAAAAATGTCAAAATTGAGTTCTAAATAAATAGCTTAAGGTATACGTCATGGGTACAAGTTAGGCCATGCTTCTAAGACGGAAAATATTTGAGACCCCCCTCCCATGCATGCTAAAGAAAATGAAAAAAAAAAAGAAAAAATACAAATATTGTTCATTAAATTGTCTAAACTGGGGGGGGGGGGGGGGCTTAATTTTACTTTTAGTAGCAAGATTCATAGTTTTAAGTATAGTAATCGAGAGGGGGGGGGGGGAGGATTTGTTGAGACTTTAGTTCAAAAAACATATTTTTAGACGATGTTTAGTGATATTAGGATAAGGTGGGGCGATTTTTGACGACGTTTGAGGAGGAGGCACAGAAAG
>JAXGGA010012021.1:0-40270 GCA_038373865.1 Uloborus plumipes | reverse complement strand
CCTTATGTAACAAAGACCATGAGCTGTAATGGTTGATAAAATTGTGAACGACACCCATTGATCATGTCTGTTCACCGAAATGTTTAACAGTTCCAACTGCTATAACGTATCTTCTACTTGAAGATTTTCGAGTCCGAAGCATTTAAAAACACTAATTTTAGTAGGAAAATGTAAGCATGTATCCAGGGGCAGGGCCGAATTTAAGGGGTGTTTTTTTTTTTTTTTTAGGGTTCAAACCCCCCTCCGAAATGTTTAACTATTTCAAAAAATGCTTAAATTTTTGCTGGGAAAAAATACTATTTTTTGTTTTTAATTTTATTTTTCAATGATATTTGAAAGATTGAATAATTGTACAAGGTCGGTGCTTTATTGCCGGATTTATTCTTATTGTAGTTATTGCGAATCTAATTTCTTAGAACAATACAGTGCTTTCCTTTAAATCTTGAATACCGCTAGCAAAAATACCAAAATTCTTTTAATTTGAATGTGTTTACCTCTAAGGTTAACATTTAAGTGTCATAAAATGTGAATTTAAGAAGTATTACTTTGAATGCGAGTAAATGAATACACGCGTCAATTCTTTGGAGTTGTTAATAAGACATCTCACATCATATTGTCTTTTCCTTAATTTGATAGACCAGCCCGATTTTTACATTGCTCATGTTAATGCCTTTAAAGCAGCACCACCTCATTTAAATAACTTAATGCAACAAAAACCAATAGAATATCGAAATGAAATTAAATTTGGTTGATCATATAGATTTTGAAAGAGAAGAGTTTTATGAAACTCCCCGAAACAAGTCTAGTTACGACCCTGTCCAGGGGGTCCCGAACAAACTTTTTAGGAAAGGAAATTCAGTTTACCAAGTGAGATTAAGAATTTTTATGGATGATGAAACAAGAGCATTTACACGTATTTAGATCTGATTTCAAGATAAGTTAGACGTTATAGGAAATATTTTAAAATCTAAAATTTCGGTGTATTTAAATGCCTTGGGAGGTTATAGTTGCTTCATGCTACTTTTTTTAGGGTCCCCTCTGAGTATATCTCTTGAGCCATTTGGAATTTTTTTAGGAAATTTGGTTGGTAATTGAAAGAGAACCTAACAGAGAAAAAAATTGGGACTGGTTCATTTGACTATGTAGTGTTTAAATTGTTATTAAAAATTACTTTAACATTTTTTTTTCAGCCATGGTTATATACTGATACCATTGTGCGACAAATGTTTCTACAGTTTGTCAAATGTCTAGCGGTTATTTTTAAATTTAGGTTTTTGTGTTAGTGTAAATAAGACTAAAATTGGAGGCATGGATTGAAACCGCAGTCTTCAATTCATTTCTTTCCAAAAAGTCAGTTTTCTGGTGTAATAGAAAATACTATTTGTATGAGTTCATAAATTTAATTTCAAAAAGTTATGTTAGAATTCTAGCTCACTTTTATATACGGGGTGTTCCCGCTTAGCTTTAAAGGCCTTTATTTTTCAAACCTTTCGTCCTAGAGGCATATTTCCATGCACGCATTAAATAAAAACTCAAAATACTAATTTTTTTTATATGGCTCCTGGGTTCCCCGACTTGTATTTAGGGAAAAAGAGAGCATAAAAACAATTTCGAACAGTCTGATACTAGTACAACCAATACTCAGAGATATGAAACGCAGTATTTTGCGATTTACAAAACTTTACGCTCGCTGTCAATAACACTATTTTTGGGGGAAATATAGTGGCTAACACTAGTTTAAAATTCAATGTGAACACAGTGTGCTTTTTAAAGCTTTTGAAGGGTACTTTTCAGGCCATAGCATATTGGAATGTTTAGAGCATTTGGTTGATAATTGAGGGAGCCTAACAAAGAAAAAATGGGACTGATTCAATTGACCATGTTGTGTTTGAGCTGTCATTAAAAATTCCTTCTTTAACATATATTATTTTTTTCACATTTGCATTCATTTTTCAATTAGAACGAAAAATATACTTTGTTTTTTTACCTTGACTACAATCTGCCATTAAACTGAAAGGGCGACAAGTTCCAATCTCATTTTCCGCACGGGACCTTAAACTTTGAACTCTAATACCGCTTTGAGTTTTAATCGCATTTTTTTGGGGTTGGTAGTTCTCTTTCAATGTAGATTTTTTCCTTAAATAAAAGTTAGGGGGACCTAGAATCCGTGTAAAAAGTTTTGCATTTTTTCACTTTTTTTTGACTTACAACTTTCAGTATCTTGACTCTTAACTTATTTTGAGCATTTTAGTTGTTGAAAATATGCGTCTAGAACGAGCGGTTGCGAAAATAAAGCTATTTTAGGCTAAGCACGAGCACCTTGCGTAAATATATAAAACTCTTAGTTTTATACATAAATATATACGGGCGATTCTCTGTAAACTCGACATTTTATATAAAGAATATGTCCGGGCATGTTTTTTTTCACTGTTAATATAATATTAATACTATTGCTCAGGAAATGAATCTTACTTTTGTTCGAAAGAGGGCCAATTGAAGTTTTTCATGATATATCATGACTGGGGCAAGTCCCCTGCCTAGTATAAGTAGGCAAGGCAGGGAACTCTGCTATGGGAGTGTATATTTTCACTTATTGAGTACTTTTTGCAAAATTATTGGAACACAATTTGCAACGAAACTACCCATAACATATACACAATAAATGTCTCATAATTAAACTAGTTAACGTTAGTAAAATCACTTACCACAGGTCTGTTTTCGCAACGACAAAGATGCACACTTTCATCACAAATGAGGCTCTGAAACTAAACGAAGTGGCGTTTCAACATCGTTCTCGGCAATTTCGACAAATTCACTAATTTCGTTAAACTTTATGCCAAAAAACATTTATAAGAGTAATAGATTTTTTTTCTATTGCAGCTTTGAATTTCTGGCAGGGGGCTATTTGAAAAAACTTCGGACAGAACTTGCATGAAAATATTAAGTTTTAGAAATTAGTAATTAGACCTGATTTCATAAAAAAATAGTTGCATTCTATTTTTAGATAATTGCCAAATTTATGTACTGTTAATAAGTTTTTCAAATATTACTTTTAAGTGTTATTATATACGATTGGGACAGCCAGGGGACTGTTTTTAGCACTTAGATAATTTCTAGAAAAAAAATTAAATTGTTATCGCTCCAAATACTTTTGGACTACAAAGTTTTGCTGCTTTACTTGAATTAAGAAATACTTTACTACACTTTATTATTTTAAAAATTAAGTTTATAGAAACGCCCATACAACTTTTTCCTTTCTCAAGATTTTAGCCTATTAGTCTTTTAAATGAAAGTTTTCATAAACTATCTCCTTAAGAGAAAAAAAATATTGCGAATGTATAGTTAGAGTTGCAATAAAATTATATAAAGTGATACTTGATCTAATGAAGAAAAGCTATATCGCAGAACGTAATGTTGCGTTCGGGTGAAAATATTTTTACAGCTCTAATACTCGGGACCCTAGAGGCACGACTATTACATTTAAAGGCAGTAATTTTTACTCTATACCTTCTACTTGTATTACATTCTTGACGAGAGAACTTAGAGGTGTTTCAATGTTTCTAGGAAAAAAATTAGACATCAATTCATTCTGCACGAATGAAGAAAAAAAGCCTTAAACATCCCTGTGAAAATTTCAGACTGAAGATCTAGTTAACTCAAAAATTTAAATCTCGGAAATAGCTTGTAAATGAACTATAAATATAGTCTTTGTTCCGATAAGATGCTTCTATTTTATCGAGGTTTTAACGTTAGAAATGGCACATTGATAAGCTAAACTTCGATTAGAATGAGGGTGACGGGTATTATCAGAATGGATTCCTTTATCGCTGGCCTTGACTGGATCAAATTCTAGCTGCACGTGTGTGAACTTGAATAGATATAACTGCACTCTAGTAACCTTATAAAACAGGGCTTAATGTCTACATGAAGTAATAGCCTGAATTTCTCAATACATAATTTGTATAAAATGTGTGCATTTGTATAAAATGAGATCATGGGGGCTTAGCTCCCATGATCTCTTGCTCAAATTAGTAATTATAAGAGTATAATGACCAAAGCCTAGTTTATCTTATACGCAAATATGATTTTAGTTCGACTTACACTATGGATTATTTTGGCTAATTACAACCCTGAATTTTTCTACGTCATAGTTATTTTTATGCTTAATAGTTGGAAATGCACACCATGTTCTATACACTTTGAAAGTCAGCTCACTCTTGCGATTATTACGATAAAGTGAGCTTTGTGTATATGAAGAAATTTTTTGAATAAATTTCTTGTAAGGAGTCTCGTAGTGACTTTTGGGATGTTAAAAACTAAAGATTCAGTAAGTTACTAAAATTCAAGAGCATTAAAATAGTTTATTAATGAAAACTCCCAGTACCTGAAAGTCTTGGCTTTTATAATAAAATACTAGCTGACCGGAGTGAAGCACTTGACAGAATGAAAGCAAAAACAAGATTTTTTTAAAAAGTAAGTCTTTGAATAACAGTTAATTTGAGTTTGATCAAATTTTGGCTAATGGTGCGGGAAAAAATCTTAAAATGATGTCTACTGTCTGATTTTCTTAGTTAAAACCTTCCGCGTATTTACGCATGCGTCAGGTCTTCTCTGATCTTACTAAAATAGGGGTGATGGTAAGATAACAATAAGGGGAATAACAATAACCATTTTGAGCCACAACAAACATGCATTTGCTATCATTTTGATACGTTCAACTAAACTCTGCAAGTTTTATATTAAACTTCGGAAAGCTCAAACCGATCACGCTTTCGAGTGGAACGGTTCGCGAAGGCTAGGCGCTGTTTTAAAGGACGGACAGTAACTTTCGAACCTAAATGAAGTGTTACTAAAATTATGATGTACCTACAAAATATATAAAACCTTTTTGCAAAATAATTATTCTTCGGTAAGTATTGAACTCGTACCCTTTCCAATATGACCACGACGCTCAACCAACCACGCCACTTCATCTTAATTTTGGAGAGCTATCTATTAAAGTAGTCATAAAAACCATAATTTTTTTTGACGTAAAAAATAAAACTTTTAAACCGTGGGTCTATTTTTCGTCAGTAGCCGGCACGATAAGCTTTTAAAATGAGGGGTAAATCATGGAATTTGATAAAGGAATAATAAAGATCGGGCATCGTTAAAGAAAGCAGGCTATAGAAATAATATAATATTCTATATAAGCATTAATACGAGAGGTTTGATAAAGTTATTAATTAAAGCCATTTAAAACGGCTGCTTTTTGATTTCAGATGTTGTTGCAAATAGGTTAGTTTTTGAAGCTATTAAATAGGTTATGTATATCACTTAAAGTTTGTTTTGATTTCAAAATTTCCATAACAGGGGATTAAATGCTTTACGTAGAATTTTAAAATCTGTAATACAATCAAGTTTCTGAAAAGCATTTTTTGAAAAGTTGACTTTTGACAATGTCAGCGTCGGATGTTCAAGAACTTTAATAAATCCGAGATTTTCAGATCCTTTCATGACTTTAAAACATTTTTAGGTGGATAAGTTTTTCTAGAAGTACTCTAATACCAAATGAAAGTTTTCAGAAATATAAAACTTAGAATAAATTCTGGAAAAAACTGTTAATATTTCGAAATATTCTTGTTCTAGTTTAAAAATGGACCCTAAGTTTAGTACCAAAAGAATTTATGAACACAATATTACATTCATGCAGGTAAACATTGGGAAATCGTACGTTGTCCACAATAGCATGATTAACGTGGTTTTTTAACTCCTACTTTATTTAAAACTTGTTAAATATTGCCGATTTATGTGTAAACGCTTTAAGAACTTTATTTAAACTGTAACAGAAAATTGCTATTGAGGATGTACCAGTTATATTGCCAAATATACTAAAATTTCTTTTAGAATATATAATTTTTGTATTTGCCGGTTGTTGGCTCATAGCAAGCAGTTCCGCTGAACCTTTAGAGAAGACAGCGTACAAGTGAAATATCAAATTTAAAATGTTAAATTAATTGAAACCTGAAAATTTAAAGAAATTGATTTTTAATTGCGCATGCGCGTACGATTATTTTAAATTAAAAAATTTTGTAGTTATAGATGCTTAAACTAAATAAAACCCAGTTACAATTTAATAAAGATGTAGGTTAATGATCCGCATTTAGATTATTCTCGGATAGGCAAAGGCTCGTTCGGAAATCGGCAACGTTTGCTTTCAATCTTCCAGCGTTTCTAAAGAGCGATTCATAAGCGGTTGTTGAATCTTTTAAAGATTCATCGCGCTTCGCAGATTCATCAAAATACAGCTTAATAAATCGCTGGTAACTTGAATCTAAGATATTCAGCTGGAATTAAGAGTGGAAGCTTTTATTAACACATTTTTAGTTATAAGTTTTAAGTCATTCGCGCATGTGATGGTGAAAATAAATTGCCTTAAATGCTTATTTTAATGAATTTTTAATCCTTTTTGTGAAATTTATTATTTCTCTTGTATGCTTCATTTCTAAAGGTTTGACAAAGTTTTAAGGAAAACTCTGTTATGAGCCGAAAACCGGTAAATAAAATCGGAAGATTTGAAAAATGTTTTAATCTTCGTGAATATTAGTGCTAATTTTGCAACTTTGTAAAGTAATTGTGCGTAGTATGTAAACTTCAAAAATTCATCTGATGTGAATCATTTGCTTTATTTTGAATAGTCATACAAATTCAAAAACAGTTTGATAAATAAGTTTTACTGCTGAACTTATGCGGATGATTAAACAAAATATAAAAGATAGAAAGGGAAAGTTTGAAAGAAATTACCATTTTTTCATTTTACATGTAACGAGCTAAGTTTTATTGGATTCAGTTGTAAAAACAGACTTGTAGTTAAAATCCGGCTTTCAAAACTTTTGCAGTGTGGATGTAGAGCTAAGTTTTGAATTCTCAAAATTAGGGATGCACTGATAAGCAAATTAGCTGATTACCAATTAATCGGCTGTTGATAATCGGCCAAGCTGATTAATGGTAAAGATTATTTTTAATGCTACCAATTTCACCGCAACTTTTTTCACAATTCCTATTTTAGAAATAGTTAGAAATTTATTTCTGAGAGAAGGTTAATTTGTTTTCCATTTTCTTAATTTCCCCAAAATTTTCAAAATTTGTTCTTTCTTTGAACCTATTTTCATATTAATAAAATTACATTAACACTTCATAATAAATTGTTAATTTTGCTAACTAGACATGTAAACGAAAAACAGTAGTAAGAGGCTGTGGTGAGTACTCCTATTTACGAATGATTTTAATTAGATTTTCGCTTATTAGTAGCCATTTAATTAAAGACTTTTATTATTTGTGAAAGTTAGAGGTTACTTAAAATCACTATGCTAAGGAGAAAAGTATTGCAACATGAAAAATGTAGCAACATTCTATATGTTGCTTATTAAAATAGGAAAGTTAAATTAATTTATGGTAGCTGTGACATTTTTATTTTTATTTCCTTTGAATTTGTTTTACTTTTATTACTCACTATACTTTCGTACTACATGTTATTCCTGTGATTTCCGAAATTTACTTATTTCCTGCTAATAAATTTAAGCATCCTAATTGTCTTGCTCAAAGCATACTTGAAGCAATATTTTATTTAAAACATATTTTCCCCCGGATGATCAGAAAAATTGGACTGGTTATAAATAAACTTACGTTTTCCCATTCCAATTTAAAAGTTCAGAAATTTAGTTATTTCATAAAGTGTCATTTGAATATCAGATGTGAGGGACTTTTACTATTCCATTCAATTTTACTCACTGCATGAATTTGTTTTGTTTTTACTTTGTACATTTTTATACTACATGTTATGGTAAATATTGCAGAAAATGACATTTTTCTATTCATAAAATTGTTTCGTGGTGAAAACGTACTGTACAAAACAGTGTTAATTTTCCCCCCGATTAATCGGGAAAATTTTGCTGATTATGGCCGATTAATCGGTACATCCCTACGCAAAATATTCGAATTTTATGCATCATGGGGCTCGTATGTTTTCAGCAGAAAGTTCAGAATATTCTTTAAACAATTGAAGGGCCAGGGGGAAAAAGAGTCACTTTTTCATCAATTTTGAGATAGCGCTATCTAGGGGCTATGAAGGACTAGTATCTGGTAGAACAAGGGGGGGGGAAGGTGAGAATAGACAGAAATGTGCATGAAAACTCTATTAACCCTTTGACGATTTGGAAATGAGCAGTTTCCGTTTACTTAATTCGCGCAGCATTAGGAGTAAACAGTAGTCGAAAGTAGCAGCTGTTTTCCCCCGCCGTTCTTCCGAAAATGTCACCTTTCTCTGGCGATGCCGTAGATAGCTCGCATCGCGCGTTTTAAAAAATTCTTAAAGTATTTATAGTACAGTACATCAGTGCAGAATAATAATGGCGAACGAAGTCAGCGCGCATTGGGGAAAAATTTCACTACTCGAGTAGTGCTCGTTACTAACCATTTCGGTCAAAAGCTTGCTCCCGAGCGGAACTCGTTTTCGCGCATTATGAAGAACGATTCGATTGCGAGCTGAACTCGTTCATAACCATCAAAGGGTTAACTACACAAGGAGTTACGAGAAATCAAACTTTGTTCTTCGTTTTTCTCGAAATCGCTTTTTGGTCACTTTATCTTTTTCCCCCTGGCCCTTCAATTGTAAAATATAACATAAGACCGATTGTTCATAATATGTAACTACGAAGCGGATTTAAAGTTTTTTTATATCTAAGTATTCGCTATTGTATAAAAAAAATAAGTGACAGCATTGAAATGATATGTTAATTAAAAAAACTAAGTTTGAGTACGACGGGTAGATATCTTCTATTGAAAGCTTCTTAGTCTGCAAAACAGAGGTCTTAAAAACTTTCTAAACCATAATTTACTAAGTTTATATTTCCACAAAATTGATAATTTTTCTTTTCAGCATGAAGGTTTTAATTCAACTTGCCCTATCTGGTACTATTTTTGTTTTGTTGCTATTGTATTCCCCGACGCTACTAGACTTCAAGCCTAGAGGCTACAGGTAATAATTTCATAAATGTTTGATTTTGTCATCCTTTAAAAGGGTGCCTTCTATTTCCAGAATATTCTGGAAGCTTACCGTGCCTTTTTGGCAGTAAAGTTTTTAAAGTAGAGAATCACTCCGAACTCCCAATTAAAAGGGACGGGTAATCGGTGTTGGTTTGCCATAAAGTAATCTGAGTAGTGTATTCTAGAGATTTATATACTAAAGCTTAGAACTGTAGAAAAAACCAGTAATATGTATAGAATTTATGGCACCTAAAATTTAAAAAATCATTTCGTAAGATGAACACTGAAAGTTGAATACTAAATTTTATTGCTGATAATATCCTAGAATTTAATCTGCATGATTTTTAGTGAAGGACTATTTCTCAGCTTTTATTAATGTTAAGACGAAAATTAAAACTTGTGGTGTCGATTCTACTTATATATTTGAATTATTATTTCGCTTGAGCGATTTGGTTCATTTAAAGTAACAGGTGCAACCTTTTAAAAAGGTTACTCACATTAAAATGATTCTTAGGATGAGTAATTAAGGTGAGGTAAACTTAGAGCACTTTTCTTTTGCAATTTTTTTTTATTCAGTGATTATGCTAAATTGAACAATGTTTTGCTTTTTATGTTCGTGAACCAAAATTCTAAACTTATTTTTAGTATACCTTTTCCTGCTTTCGATGGACCTTTAGCAGAGAACTATAAGCTGAGTGCAGCAGAAGAGTTGTTCAAAGGAGTTCTTCATGGACCAGAATCTATAGTATTTCATAAAGGTATAAAGATTTGTGTTAGATTTGAAATTCTTTCAGCTCCTTTGTTTTAGACCCTTATGTTGAATTTACAAAGCATATAATATAACGGTACAGTGCTGCTCTGGTAAGTTAACCTCCGACATTAACTATGTTTAGCCCACTTTTTGGGTAATGGGAAAGGGCAGTTGCAACGGATTATAGTAAGAGCACTTTTGCAAAACGACTACTAAAGTAACCACTTTATTCACCACCAATGATCCTTAATTTCTACCCAAAGAAGTGGCGAATATTGTCTAAATCGGAGGTCAACTTACCAGATCAGCACTATACTTTGAAGTTATATTTTGGAGAGCAAAAAATTGTAGCGCTGCCATTTTAATTGGAAGAAATTTCAAAAGATAAATGTTAGAATTGGGGTTTTAGTTTCATTTTTAAAAATCTAAGATCTCTATTTTATTGCTTCAATTTCGTATGAAGCTTCTTTTTGTATTATAAAAAGCAGTTTCTGAAGCTCAATGATATATTTTCTATGTCAGTGATTTAACCCAAATTAATATTTTTCAACAATTGGATTTGAGAAAGGATCAAAAACAGGTCTCTGTTCCTGAAGAATGTATTGACTAAGTGTTGTAGCTGAACCAAAGATGTAACGAGTACGGTGGGACTGCTATAACTGTATTTTGAATCTTAATCGCTAGAGCGTAGTTTGAAGGACCAATGGCTTAATTGATTAGGTATTGAAAGTTAGAGTTTAAAATTAATGTTTAATTTCAAGTTTGTTAATACAAAAATAAAGAAGTGCTATACTTACACCTGTCTTTATTTTTACTTTATTTTCAAAGTTAGTCTTTCAATGAAGTAGTTTTCTTTTAAATCTAAGGTTTTAGTTTCAGCAGTTGCGCTGTTATTCTTTTGGAACAGCGTTATGTAAATATAACGAATAGCTTGAGCTGCAAAAACAAACCTCAGTCTTCTGAGGTGTACTACACAGTACTTCAGTCATTAAACTAACATTTGTAGTATTTTTTACAGAAGTAGTTCTCAATGTTTCACATGCGAAATTTTTTTCAGGAGACATGTACACAGGATTGGAAGATGGCCGAATCGTGAGAATAAAAGGAGACCAAATTAAGACTATGGCTCAAACGGGTCGACAGTGTAGTAAGTAACTAAACCTTACTATATATATATTTTTTGAAGTATTAATATTACAACTTGCGAAACAAAAGTAAATATGAGGCAACTTTGAGAAGTACATAGTAGAGTTGAGCTAATTTTCGAATTGAATGCGAAATATTTTGATTTGCAAGTTAATTTTCGCAGCTTTGAGTATTAATGTAATAGTTTTAGCTTAGTTTTCGGATGATCACTCAATTGAAAATTGAGATTCATTTAAGAGAACTAAATATTTCCATCTGAAGAAAACCAGACTTAGGCCATACTTTATTTTCGATATTTTTAGGTCCTTGGGAAATTAAACCTTAAATTAGCTGCACAAAACAATCAATGATTAATTACATATTTATGAAGAAAATTCTAATTATAATGTCTTTCATAAGTGTAATGAGTTCACTGAATGTTTTGAAACTAAGACTACTGAAATTTCGAATCAATTTCATTAACTTAACTAGCTGACCACATGTTTTTGACCAAAGATGTGTCAAAAAGCAGATTCTTTTGACTTTACAAAACCGAAGTGAAAAATCACTTTTCAAGTACTGTCAAGTCTTCGCACCTCTGTGCTAGCTGTAGTTTCTCAGTGCCACATGTTACTGGACTCTTACTCCCTTTTTATAAAGTAGTTTATTTTACAAATTTTTAATCTAGACAGCTCTCATTTTACGTAGTCTCTTTCCGCATGATTGCATAGTGAAACTGAATACGAAACTTATTTTTATTCTCATCGGCTGCCCCAGAAATGACGGTGGACTTGATATCTCGGAAGAACTTAAATGAGTTAGTTTTGCAATTAAATTTTCATTTGGTGTTAACATTTTGACTTTCTTCCGGAGATAAATGATCATATTCTGACTGAGGGAGCCACAAAGAGTGAAATTTAGCCACGAGATTACACCATAGTTGTAGTTCGGATTTCAATCCGCGTATATCATAATAAATTATGTAATTATATAGTTAATAACCAAAAAGTAGCTGCTAACGGCGATAGTATTGAACAGCACCACTAATTGCTATTTTCTTTGATACACTAGGTGGCAAAAAGTATCCGGACACTTTCAAAAATTCACATTTTTACATATAGCTCGAGAAATAAGTGATCAATTGTTCTTTAACTTTAGTCATACAAAATATAGGCTTCACCGAACATTTCCAAGTTGAAATTAAATTACCCTTGCATTTTGGGGACGACAAAAAGGGGGTTGAAAGAAAAACCGCTTTTTGACCATAACTCTTCGAAAATAGCTCGGAATAAGCTATCAATTTCAGTAATTAATTAGCATACTATGTATAATTACTATACAAATTTTTATGAACGTACCACTCTTACTTCTGAAGATATGAAACATTTTTGAAAAAACGGCAGTTTTATTTGAAGGGTTTTTGCTCATAACACGCAGTTTTTAATCAAACCTTATCACAACTTCAGGAAAGATGACAAAATACAAGATAAAGAACATACTTTAACGGTAAATAAAAATATTAAAAATCCGATGAAATATGAACGTTAAAAGGAAATAATTTTTCACGGCGCATGCGCGAACGACAGAAATTTATAACTACAAAAATATTGTAGCCTGATTTATATTGCATCTTATAAAAAAGTTCCAGTTGAATATCATGAAAAATGAAAAAGATATCAGCGATCTAGTGAGCTGTATTTCATTCATTCGCAGACAATACATAAATAGTGTGGGTCTGTCCACAAAGAGCTATTTTTAAATTGAAGGTTATTGCGTCGTCGTTCAAAACCAACGTTACAGAGGGTGTCCGGATACTTTTGGCCACCTACGTATAAGGTCTTTTTGGCCGAATAAACGAAATGTGACTACAATGCCGAATATAAATTTTCAAACTGTATACAATTTAACATTGAAAAAAAATGATCGATTGTCACCACACTATTTGTGGACAACCCCTTGCGATTTATGTTTTGCCTGCGAATGAATGAAATACAGCTCACTAGATCGCTGATATCTTTTTCATTTTTCATGATATTCAACTGGAACTTTTTTATAAGATGCAGTATAAATCAGGCTACAATATTTTTGTAGTTATAAATTTCTGTCGTTCGCGCATGCGCCGTGAAAAATTATTTCCTTTTAACGTTCATATCTCATCGAATTTTTAATATTTTTATTTACCGTTTTAGTATGTTCTTTCTCTTGTATTTTTTCATCTTTCCTGAAGTTTTGATAAGGTTTGATCAAAAACTCTGCGTGTTATGAGCAAAAACCCTTCAAATAAAATTGCCGTTTTTTCAAAACTGTTTCATATCTTCAGAAGTAAGAGTGGTACGTTCATAAAAATTTGTACAGTAATTATACATAGTATGCTAATTAATTACTGAAATTGATAGCTTATTCCGAGCTATTTTCGAAGAGTTATGGTCAAAAAGCGGTTTTTCTTTCAACCCCCTTCTTGTCGTCCCCCAAATGCAAGGGTAATTTAATTTCAACTTGGAAATGTTCGCTGAAGCTTATATTTTGTGTGACTAAAGTTAGGGAACAATTGATCACTTATTTCTCGAGCTATATGTAAAAATGGGAATTTTTGAAAGTGTCCGGATACTTTTGGCCACCTAGTGTAAAACTTCGTTACGAGTTTAAGATCTGAAATGTATACTTAACCCCTTCCAGGCTCATTTTATTTCGGGATTACGGATCAAAAAATATCAATTTTTTTATGCTTATTTTCATACATACATATCTTTTTAAACATAATGGCATCATTCGCATGCAACATTTCCTACAAAATGTAAAAATATCTATTTAAATAAATGAGTATTTACCAGCAAAGTTGGCTTTCTGTATGGCAAAAAGGGACATGTGAAATAATTCTTGAAAGACTGGTCGAGCAGTGTTAATTTTCACCATGCCCGAGCTACACTCGGGATGAGCCAGAATGGAACATTTCGCTTGCCCGAGTCCAGCTCGGGATAAGCCGGGAAGGGGTTAAAGAGCCTTCTACTCTTCCATTAGTTTCCGTTCAGGTTTACGATGTGATCTTATTTAACATCTAATGATTGCACTAGCATTGTATCATGCAAAGAAACTATATTTTTATTGTTTTCAAGTTTGTTTAAACGAATGGCTGTAAAGCGTTTTTAAATTTTTTCCAGTCATGCCGTATGAAGAGCGATTATGTGGCCGGCCTTTAGGCTTAAGGATAGGCAAAGATGGACTTCTGTATGTAATAGATGCATATTATGGAATCTTCACAATGAACTTCACTACAGGTGAGTGAGTAATCAGTGTTAAATATGTTCTCTGGCATTGCTTGAATTAATGGATTACGCATTAAGTAACTTTTTCCCAGTATTAAAGAACAAAGACGTTAAAATCCCAAAGTTTCTAACCAAAACCAAATTTAAGTGCTCAATTTGTATTATGATGTGTATCAATCGTTTCAGGTGCTTTGACCAAAATACTTGCTAGTACAGTTGAAGTGGAAGGACAGAAATTAAATTTTCCCGATGATCTTGACCTTGATGACGAAGGAAATATTTATTTCTCGGATGCAAGCACAAAGTGGGACCTTTCGACTATTTATTTTCTCATGACTGAATACGAAGGCGGTGGACGGTAAGCAGATTGTTTATTACTCGTAGTTACAATTTAAATTAAAAGGTAATTTGTATTTGTTAAATATTTTAGTTTTATCCTATTGAATCGGTGTAAGCTTCATTATAATTTTTCATTTTGAGCATTTTGTTGTAGCTGTGTTTAACATAAACCTTTGTCAAAACTATGATAACCTGTATTTTAAGTATATTAACTTGTTAATTTTTTGTTGGTAGTGACCTTTTAGTTAAGGAAGCTGAAACTTAACTTTAAATGTATTAGTTAGGTTTAACTGTAGTTTCTTTCAGAAGAATAACTTGCCTATCTTGAATTTCATGGGACAGAAAAAATTTTCGAGAAACGGAGGTTTTGAAACATAAAGGTTGTGATAAAATTTACGAAAATAAACAATTGAAGCAAAGTCAAATACTCAATAGATCGTTTTGCATTGATATTGTTAAATATTTTACTGTACGACATGTTGCGAGTCCATTTTTTACTAATTGTGATGACTATATCGATAGCAAGTTAATGCATACCTATAAGTACGAACATAATCTTTGAATGCTTGTGCAAAAGATTTTTCTCTAAGTTATACCGTTTATAAAGGTGGCTGGAGATTAAATTCAAGAGTCCTCGAAATTCGAGATATCGAGGTTTTCGAGAAAACTCATTAGAAAAACATGCGAAAACAAAGTTTTTGCTGTAAAAGCAGGACAATTAAATTTCGACATAGAGGTTTTTAAGATAGGAAGGTTCGAGATAAACAGGTTCGATTGTATTTACTCATTTTAGTCAAAATAAGTCTTTGAAAAACTAATTGTAACTACTGTCTGTTTGCGTATTGTGCGGCTGGGAGCCACGGACGCTTCCATCTGAAAAAGGGGAGATAGGTTTAGGATGCGCACTACCCGATGCCTTCAGCTTTTGTTCGCTTACTACTTCCTCGTTGCTTTCCCCCCTATTTCGAGAAAGTCCGAAGAGACTTGGCGCGTGCGCAGATGCGGTGGAGGTCGCACGAAAAAATTGTAGACAGTACGAAAAAATTCTGAAAATAGCGGAGACCAAAACTAATTTGGAATGCTTCATTGCTACGGTTATTTTAATCCGCAACAACTAGAATTGTTAGCTATATGTTTAAGTCTTATTTCACTGAATTCGTTGAATTTACAAAGTATATTTTATTTCTATTACTACTATGCACTATAATTTGTTCACTGGTTTTTGTAACCTGAATTCATTATAATTCAATCAAATTTTCAATTATGGCATTTTAATAGTCATAGTTTATACGAAACCATGTATATTAGTTAGGAAAACTTTGTGCTATTTTATTGCAAGAAAGAGCATAGATTTTAAAAATTGGTTCCGAATTTCAGATGTGCCATTACTTTCTGTGAGATATATTATATAGTAATTGAAATAGTTGATCGGGTTTTAACATCTTATGCCCTAAAATCCGCGGGACTGTCTTTTATTATTTCAAAATTTCCTTAAATTCAAACTTACGAATGTGAAATCCTAGATTTAAGTCTTCTCACACCTACATGCTAGTAATCTCAAACTAATCCAGTTCTCGGAAAAGCTTTTATTCCAGATTTTTGCGTACATCCTTGGAAGTTTAGAGGTTAAATTTTAGTTTTTTTTTCTCAAGTTAAGCTCCTCAGTTCCCCCCTCAAATATAATTTCCAGCAAACTTTGATATTTTCTATGTTGTATGTACAGTTAATTGCGTGGGCCCGATTAAAGTTAAATTTGTCGACTATATGATATGTACACATAGTGTGTAAGCTTTCTGCACTTCGTATCTTTATTTTTCAGCATTTTGCAAAAATGACTAATACCTTCACAGGTCAAAGTAACTTGATGAAATTCGATATTTAATATTTTATAATACTAAAGACTACGTACCCTTAAGTTTTTAACGTTGAGCATCAGTTTATCATGCAAATGATTTCTCTTTCAGTATCATTCGGTACAACATGAATACTGGTGAAACTGAAGTTTTGTTAAGAAATCTTTATTTCCCAAATGGTGTTCAGCTCTCCAAAGACAAGAAATCTCTTCTCGTTTGTGAAATTTCAAACAGAAGAATATTAAGGTAACAAATTTTCAGTGTTTGATAAATATTTCCAACACTTTACTTGCATTTATAACGGTTAACGAGTTGTTCTATTAATTTAATATTCCACGATGCACTTTTTAATGCAGCCTTTCGATTTAAATGTATTTACTGAATATGGGCGATTCTACGCTGTGTGTGTGAATTTAGACTGCCGACAGAAAAACTTAATGTGAAACTGATTGAATTAATGTTATTGTATACTTAAGCATTAAAAAATATTGTATTTTATATGGACAACCCAGCTAATTTAATATAACTATTTAAATTTAGCATTAATAACTGGAAATAGTCAAATGCATACTCCCCTGGCTTGGATAAGTACTTCATTTTATACAAGCGTAGTCGGCGTTCAATTTTTGCTAGCCTGGCATGATTTTTACAATAATCGTATGCGCACATAAACATGAAAACATATTTCATTAAAAATTAATATTTAAAAAATGCACTTTTTGAAATGCCATATCACAACGGTGTCACCTTCACCTGGGGAACTTCGAAGACTGACCGGGGGGGGGGGGACTCGCAGTAAAGGACGATTTGTAAGATTGAAGAACACTCGAAAATGATTCTGTTTTGTGTTTTGAAACTTGGTGTTATTGTCGATTTAAGGTTTGCTTACAACTTTTATTTTATAGTTCCGATCTTGTAAACGAAAAGTGTGCATTAGATGCATTAATTCTCAGATGTGAAAGTTTCAACAGTAAGGCATTGGTCGAAACGATCCCACACGATGACTGCGTAACGTTTGGAAGCTCGACACTTTAAGCACTGCTCTTACTCCAAAACATAAACTGAACTAGTATTGAAACACTAGTGTTCTTGCAAGCAAAAAATTCTTACTTTCAATAGTGACTGAAAAATTAAAGCTAAATTGTAAAACAGTGTACAAATAAACCACAGAATATAGTTCATTCTTTAATGGAAATTTTACGTTCAGTATATTTAAATCCAAAACTGCATTCAACCTTTGCACCAGAAAGGCTACACTACTGAGGTTCATGCTGGAGCCTTTACACATCTAAGTGTCCACAGTTGATCCCAAGGTTTTAATACAAAGAAATTCATTTGTATTTTCAAGAGTAGTTGTATCAAGGAAATTATTTTTAGGTATACTCTCAAAGGACCAAAGAAGGGAAAATTGGAAGTTTTTGCCGATGTCCTGCCAGCAGAGCCTGATAACATTCGACCAAGTCCCCGAGGATATTGGGTCGGATTCACTTCTGCTCGTAACAGCACGCATGCTTTGTTCATGGATAAACTGAACGCATATCCTCTGGTGAAGTTCATCTGGGCTCGGGCACATCATGCTGCCGGAACTTTCCTCACTATTCTTGCCGACTTATCCACCGTTCCTGCATTCAAAGAATTTGCTTATAGAGTAAGTTACTGCTTCAAGAACTTGCTTAATTTTATGTTTCTTAGTTGCAAGGATAAGTATATAAAGTTAGAGGCCTGTGTAAATTTCATGGCGCTTGAAATATTAGTTTTGTTTAACGTCTGCACAGGTTTACATTTCAAAAATAGTTATTGACTCACGAACTGAGAGCTTAAGATTGAATTCACAGCACCATCTTATTTGTAGCTTTTTGGCCTCAGTATAGTTTGCCCGTATTAAGGCTAGAATAGATAAATTAAATAATTGAAAACAAATTAAAAATCGAAGTAATTTCGAAAATTTTCAACTGAAATTAGTGATACAAATTATATTTTCTAGAACACGAAAATTTGTTCTTGGTCAAGAACTTAAGTCATTAGGTTAATAATTTTGTTTTTAAAGTATTCTTACACTGAACTTCAAAGCTCCGGATAAATACTTTCGAAAGATAGTTTTTCTTTTAAAAATTAGATTCTACAGCCTAACTAAATTCGTTGTCAAGATTCTGCCATTTTTGTACATAAAAATCACTACTCTAAAAGGAATAATTTCCAATCTTGGGAATTTAAATTTAGTGCGTTTAAAGTTGCACTGGTGCAATTTGAAATATTAAGTTTATTATAGTAGAATGGACTAATTTTACTATTTCAGTTTTATGGAAATTGGATTAAATTTTCCTAATGTCCTTTTAACCATCTGACAGCTTATCTAGCTATTTCCATGAGTAACGTAAGTGCAGCAAAATTTGCTACTCTAAAGATTTCAGTTCACTAGATTTTCACGTATATTTAAAACCTCGTAAGCTATTTAATTTAAATATCAATGTATTTTCTTAAGTGTATATGTATTGTACAAGCATCTTTTATTTTGTCGGCTACGAATCTCTCAGGATTTTACCACTTGGCTAGTTGATACTATTGATAAGGCTGAGAGAAGCTGTAAGTATCTACAGTAGGATGTATCGAATAAAACTTTTTTCGAAATTCAATTTACTAAGTTGATAAAAAGTTGCCCCTACCTACCCACATACTCCACAAAAAATTTCAGTCTAATCAGAAATTGTTTAGGTGTGCCGCACGAGCCCTGAAGTTTTTCAAAAATATTACATTTTTCTAATTTTTTTTAAATATGAAGAATAAATGTTAAAAATAATTAAAGTTGAAAAATGTACTCAGTAAAGTTGGAGGACAAAATTTGGTTTGAAAAAGAGTATATTAAACAACATTTAGATCCTCCCATATTTATTCTAAACTTACGTAATTTTCACCAAAACTAGCATTTTGCAAGGCCATGCGTCTTGGTTAGAAACTTGTTTATGAATGTGAAATCTAACTGAATTAACACTTGAAACCGGGAATCCTCTGTGATTTATGTAGAGTAAAAAGTAAAATAATATAAACTATAAACAGAATCTAAGCCTAGCTGCTATAGGACTATAGAAGAAAATATATCTTTGTTTGAGGAAACACTCTTAATATTCCGGACGTGGTGCTCCAGTAAATAGTTCAGGGAAAGAAATTGTAGCCTTTGTAGCTTCAGTTTCATGATTTGTGGAAAAAAAGTTCTATTGATAAAGAACATAAAAGCTATCGGTGTGATGGCCCATCAGTAAACACTGGAAAATCAAATGGCGCTATTAGACTTTCAGAAAAGTCTTTAGAACCCTCACTATAAGCATGGTATGTTTTCTTCATTTAATGAATTGCCACTTAGATAGCTAACGGTGGCTCTAGATAGGCCGACTACCGGACAAAATTCTTTTAGTTGACCTATTGGATAATTCTTACAAGATTGCTAAGATCTACCAGTCACGAACTTTAAGATAATAGAACGCGTTTTACCAGAAGTTGATGTCAAAGAATTGAGTCAAAAATACTTATGGGATGTGTCTAAAGCTGTAACGTCTGGCAAATGTTCTTAAAATTTAGCAAAATGGAACTCTGCAAGCTTTTCCCATGCAAAATGGCTTCTTTACAATGTGAAATGGATAATATTCTGGAGATTTGTTTCCAAATACTTGCTGCAATCAATGATCTTAAAAAAAATGCTTAGATGCATTAATAATTTTATGCTGAGATTAGATTGTAAAAAAGCAGAGAGTATAAATCTTTATTATAAATTCTGCTAGTTTATTTAATTCTGAACTTGGATCACTAGTTGCGATGTATAGCCTCAAAACTGTTTGCCATCGTGAGCCATCTTGCTTGGAAAAAGCTTGCAGGGTTCGTTTCTGCTAAATTTTAAGAACATTCGCGAGATATTGCAGCTTTAGACACATCCCATAAGTATTTTTGACTCGATTCTTTTGACATCAACTTCTGGTAAAACGCGTTCTATTTTCTTAAAGTTCGTGACTGGTAGATCTTAGCAATCTTGTAAGAATTATCCAATAGGTCAACTAAAAGAATTTTGTCCGGTAGTCGGCCTATCTAGAGCCACCGTTAGCTATCTAAGTGGCAATTCATTAAATGAAGAAAACATACCACTGCTTGTAGTGAGGGTTCTAAAGACTTTTCTGAAAATCTAATAGCACCATTCGATTTTCCAGTGTTAACTGATGTGCCATCACTACCGATAGCTTTTATGTTCTTTATCAATAAAACTTTTTTTTCCATAAATCGTGAAACTGAAGCTACAATTTCTTTTCTTGGGCCATTTACTGGAGCACCATGTCGAAATATTTAGTCTGTTTCCTCAACCAAAGATGTATGCTCTTCTGCAATCCTAAAGCAGCTACGCTAGCGGAGCTGTATTTCGTTTACCATCACGGGGCCCCGATAGAACGCGGGCACTGTGTGACGAGGGGCTTAGATTCTGTTTATAGTTTTATTATTTTACTTTTTACTCCACATAAATCACAGAGGATTCCCAGTTTCAAGTGTTAATTCAGTTAGATTCCACATTCATAAACAAGTTTCTAACCAAGCTGCATGGCCTTGTAAAATGCTAGGTTTTTGTGAAAATTACGTAAGTTCAGAATAAATGTGGGAGATTTAAATGTTGTTTAATATACTTTTTTGAAACCAAATTTTGTCCTGACTTTGCTGTGTACATTTTTCAACTTGAATTATTTTTAATATTTAAATAAAATTAAAAAAATATTTTTGACGAAATTCAAACTTCAGGCCTCGTGCGGGACACCTAAACAAATTCTGATTTGAAAATTTTTTGTTAAATATGTGGGTAGGTAGGGGCAACTTTTTATCAACTTAGTAAATTGAATTTCGAAATTTTTTTTCGATACACCCGTATCTACAGTTGGGGGATACATAATACTTCAATTTTTAATGCTGGATGAACTAGGGATTTCCCTTAAAAGAATGGTCGAAAATCCACAATCTAAGGTCAAACGACAATAAATATCTATGCTGAAGTACAAACATCGTATTTAATTTTTAGTGTAAATATACTCCTATATAGTGCGGCTCTGGAAAGTTCACTTCAAATGTTAACAGTGTGTGCCATTATAGGGAGCTAAGAGTAATTGGTGCCGCGTTGTTAGTTGGGTTGCTTTCATAAAGTTTATCAAAAGGGTTTCATCTTAGATCCATTCATTTCATTTCACACTCCAGGGCCCTATCCCGGTTAAACCACGAAGCTGTGGTAGGTACGGGGGACCCTGAAGAGATCTCTGATCTTAATTTTGAACCGGAACCTAGGGTCGAGCAAACCCTAGGCCCAGCACCCCCAGAGGTATCGTTTCACTTGGAGGACTTTGTGACCACGACATGTTTAACGCCTCCCAGCCACCATTAATCAAGACGGCGGATCTTTGATCGGCTGGGATCGAATCCGTTTCCCCCCGGACAAGAGTCCGTTGCCTTACCGATCGGGCCACCACGGCCCTAATTCATCTTAGATCCGCGGAAATAGCAATTCCTGTATTCACTAAATTCTCCAAAAAGAGGCAAACGGTGTTGAAGTCGTAGCTTAACTAATCATAGCATATACCATATGTTTCATAGCTGCTGCACTCAACTGTCTTACAGAATTTGTTGTGCTTAGTTTCATGCACCAGTGCTACTTATAACTAACCCTAAATTATGCTCGACTAACTCTTTCGTCCATACGGTTAAATCTTTAAGAAATTGTTTTTTCTTGGAATTTTCAGAAAGTTAATTTTTGAGATCTATAAGATGTATAATGCAAACTGTATCACATTTTTTCTTTCAGTACAAGCGAGGCGACTATGTTCTACCACTCCTCAGGCGTCATGGAATAATAATTGAATTTGACGAAAATGGAAAAATGTTACGTAGTCTTCACTCCCCAGATGGCAAGATTAGCGATCTTTCGCAGGTTACCGAGCACGAAGGGTACCTATACCTTGGTTCCTTCATTAACGACTACTTGGGCAAACTGAAGCTATGAACTGTTTTAATTGGATCGGCTATTTTTAATTTATTGAACTGTGATTTTTTATTGTTAATGATTGTTGTGACGATGCATGATGTGATAATTTTTAAATAAAAGGACAGCGCTGTCACGCGTGAACTTTTAAGCGCATATTTTTTTCTGTGCAGTGAAACTGTTTTTATTATCGTATTTATTGCAATGTTTTTAAATGTTTGTATACAGTTAAATTTTTACTGAAGTTTGTAACTTTTATACTTCTGAAACTGGTTCTGGGAACCTCATTAACAGAAACAACGAAATCTGTATAAAGAATCTATTAAAAGACGCTATGAATCTGTATAATTTTCAAATGTCTTGATGTTTTATCCATGTTTCTAAACATTGATGTTTAATGCCACAAGCACCTGAATTGCAACACTTGTACATAATTGCTGTTTTGTGAAGCATCGCGTCTGTACAGTTTCAGAAAAATAAAGCAAATATTCTAAAAGTTTCAACATTTGTCATCAACTGATTTATTTATGAGAATACCAATTTCTTCAATTACAGTTTTTCTCGTAATGCTACGAGCGCTAAGAGAAATTTGAAAAGTTACTACTTTTGAAGTTTGAAGGTGAGATAGGTTTTTCAGTTCAATGTTGAAGACTAGATTTGAGTTTAAATGGGTAGTTTATCACAATATAAAAAGATAAGCATTTCCTTCTTGGCTCTGACTCTTGAATGAAACTTAACTCCAATTGGACATTATTTACGACTGTTAAGGGCTATTCCACGAAACTGGAGAAATCGCACACGAAAAAAAAAATTAAATATACCAATAATTTCTCTATTTCATATTATGTAAACAAAAGAATGAATTTTTATAAAATTACGCTAAAAAGGCTATAAACTCATTTCTTGTAAGTTTTACAGGTCAAGTTTTGACACCATTTTGTGCACATGTTTTCTTGTATTGGAGCTATTGAAAGTTCATCTGTTTTTTCACTTATAAAACTGTAGACATACCAGTTAATTTCATTTTTTATTGAAATTTAGTTTATGAATGAAGAGATTAAGCCAACAAAGAAGCTTTAAACTGTTATAATTTTGTAATTAGTTTTTACAAATTAGTCCTCATTCATGTAACGTCAGTCACAATTATACAAAAGTTTGCTTTACTTTAACAAAATTTAACTCAAGATTACAAAAAATCATTCTCTTCATTTATATCTTTAATATTTAAGTGAAGAATAAAGTAGTTGAATTAATATAATTAAAACTTGCTTAAAATATGTAACATCAGTCGCAGTAATATCAGTCACATTTCTCTTTTCACTAAGATGCTTTAAATAAACTATACAAATGGCAGCAACTGATGCAAAAAGGTAACATATTAGGTGAGAAATTTAAATGACTGAAAATATGAAGATTAGAAAATAAAAAACAGTGTATGATAAATGAACAGAGGGAAAAGAGGAAACATTTTTTTTTGTAAGTGATCATCTAGCTAAGTTCAAAGTAAGTTTAGAATAAAGTTCAAAAAAAAGATAAATTAGGAAAATAATAAAAAGAAAATGTAGAACACAAGAGCCCGATTTTAAATAGCACTTGCCCATTTTCTTTTTAAATTGAAACTGGGCAAACAAGTACGCCTATATCTCAGTGTATGGCAGTTAAAGTGTCTGCCAATGAAAACAGCATGGTCAGGGCCGTCATTTCAAGTTTTTCCGGGGGGGGGGACAAAGGGTCCAAACACAATATAATTTCATCGGAAAACATAAAAAACCACGCCCACTTATATGTAAATACATTGATTTCTCAAAGTCGGGGCTGCCCCCCTAAATGTGGGCCTGAGCATGGTTAAGTAATTTTGGACTCTGTATGATCTTCGGAGGCGTACGCCAGGCTGGAAAGATATGAAAACTGCTTGGAATAATGATAGCTCTAAAGAGATAAGACGCTAAAAAAACATCTGCAAAACTCCTAGAAGCAGATGAATTTTTTTGTGAAACAATATGTAGAAATGAGAAAGCAAATTTGCGGATTTGAAACATGTTTTTTATGTAGCAAATTACTGTACAGTGTACAATATTTTCCTGTGAACTTACCACAAAAGCTTCATAATAGCTGACACTACCCTTTGAAATAGCCACATTATTTTCCTAAAGATTCGGAGAACTTCAATATTAGTGAAGAAAATCCAAATCACATTCGATTGTATGTATTTTTTTTTTTTTTTTTACCGTGTCGATAAGTTTTTACATACACTTCAAGAAATGTGAAACTTTTTTAGCTATCACCACCGGGTTTGCAGTTATCTTATTAATAGTTATATTTGAGTAATATTTTTAAATAAATTAGAAGCTGGAGCAGGTAATTAGCAGCAACACTTTTTTAGCAGTGATTTTCTGAATCACCGAAAGTTAAATCTAGTTTTTTGAAGCCTAATTCAGCAAAATGTGTTCTAAAATTGAAAGCTGCAGCAGAGGTGAGAGGGCTTTTGTGGAATATAATGGTCAATTCTATGAGGTGAAGTTAGTGGCATTCAAAAATATAAGTAGCCAGTTAATGTCAAGTTTTAAGCAGTAAAATATTTGTAAATGGCCTAACAATGTGAATGAAATTTATTATTCGAAAGAAAAAGTAATAAAAAAAAAGCCTTCCACAGAAGTAGTTATCTCAAGAGGACACTTAATTAAAAATTAATGTGTAAAACTTAACTAGTGTTACTAAGATTTTGTTGCCATTCTTTATTTCTTATAATTTAACTTCAATTTTGGGCAAAATATATGCTTTGTTAGTAATTAGAGAGAAATTATTTATTATTGTAGCAATGAATTGTTATCGTAACATCAGTCATGAAATCTTTGTTACATCAGTCACACCTATTACATATTTTCTGTGCAATCAGTTTTTCAGTTTTTTCGATGAAGAAAAGTATTTTCATAAAGACTGAAATCTCTATTTTTATAGGAATTTTATTTTTTTATGTTTTACGCTATTGGTGTAAAAGGGGATTTCAAATGGGAAAAAAGTCAATTTTAGTGATGTCGCTTTTGTGTAACATCAGTCACATATTTTTGATTCCCCATAATTTATGAAAATAAATTTCCTCATACCTAATGAGTTATGAAAAGACTTTTAGTATACTCTGTAATGACATTTTAGTTCAAATTCAGGGGGGAAAATTAATTTCAAGTCAGTACTGAATTTTGAATTTAAAAATAGTCAAACTGTAACGTCAGTCACCGTGGAATGACCCTTAAAACGCTCCATTAACCCTTCACTGCACGGTGTGCCAGATCTGGCACAAACCAAATAAACCCCCATATATTCCTATGATTTTTGAATGCAGTTAAACTGAGCTTTGTGCCCCTTCTGGAACATTGCTATAACAGTTTAGTGTGATTTTTATGCACTAGTTAGTTGTACTAGTCTAGGTATTACAGTTCTTGCTTTTGAAAGAAAGAGGGTCTGCATTTCCGTTAGAAGTGTGATTAGTCATTATTTCCTTTGTTCTAAAAATGCTTAAATACACTTAGTGGAAAGTTTGTTTATACCACTTATGGTACAAAACACATTGTAGATTATTACACTTATCGGTATACAAAGCATATGCTATGTGCTTTGTGCCATATATAGAACAAACAATTAAAACATCATTTTTGGTGCATATTTTTAAGATTAATTTTTTTCTTCATTTTTCCTGAACTCAGGGCTATTAAAAAGGTAACAAATGATTGTTTTCATGAAAATATAAAAAATCGTGCAGTGAAGGGTTAAGTATTGAGATTCAAAAATTTATTTTTTTTTTGCTTAAAGTGGGAGAGTTTAAGAATTAAAAATGCACTCGCAAATTTCTTTTTGGATTAACTCACAGCAATCTGACATTAAATAGCTTTATTTGGCTCAAAATCAAAACTTATGAAATAAGAGTTCCTTTTCTGAGGTAATTTTGAATGGTTGATCAATGAAATAACACATAAGCATAAACACTTATACGAGTTAAAAATAATAAAAAAAGGTTAGCCTTCGTTAATGAAGATTTAAATTCAATTTAATTTTAAAGCTCAACTCTAGTCTGATTTTTTACAGTAAGTCTCTTGCTGATTTTTCTGCATTACTAAATTATTTTTATTCCTCTTGGGAGATAATGATACTTTCGCAAGCTACATAAAACCTTGCACAGCTTTCAGAAGCAGAAAATTTAAATTTTATTATTATATACATATCTGTATTTTAGAATCGGACTCAAAAAAGTCAGTTTTCGTAACTTTTCAGGAGAGTGCGAAAACGATGGTCTGATACATGCGAAGGATGGGACTCGGGCTCTTTTAATGCTGCTAAATAAATGTGAAGGTATTTTTTTTTCATAGGAATTTCCATTTTTGGACTTGCGTCGTTCTGGTTTCGAGGGATAGAAATGTTTATTAAAAAGGATTGGTAAATTTGCATTATCCAGAAGAATGAGCAAATTGGTCATTTTAATACTGAAAGTTTGTAGCTTCCCAAGTAGCACACTTCGTTTTTTGAAGGTTGTAAAATGGTTATTAACGTTGTAACATCCGCTTAAAAACGTTTATAAAACGTTTAAAGGTTATTTTTGCTACCTGGGTTACTTCAAGATTTTGTAAAGTAACCTTCCCTGCCAAAGAAAAAGAAACTTCACTTGGTTTATTTTAAATTGTTCACTTCACAGTTGAGTAGGAGATATGGTGGCACAGTGGAACAACTTTTATTTCTTTTGTTATAATTATTTTAAAGTAACTTTTATAGCACAATATGATAGAGCTTAAGCTCTCCCTAACTACTTCGTTTGACTGCTTAAAAAGTGTACGGGATTACACTGATAAAGCAGAAGTAAATTGGGACAAAAATTCAAGTAATATCGTGTGTTACTAAATTGAAAAAAAAAAAAAAAAAAAATGCAGTACTTACAGAAAAAGAACAGAAAGGACAAAGATATATATATATATATATATATATATATATATATATATATATATATATATATATATATATATATAGTTAGTTAGTTGTGAAGTACTTTCCGGTGTTTTGGATTTAACTAAACAGGGGATTAGAAACAATTACCTATTCATATTTATCCTTTTATCAATGTAACAGAGCTTCGACAATTAAACATGTTTTTTTTTTTTAGAGAAAGTAAAAAGTCTTTAAGGGGTATGAAGATACAAAGTTGAAGATACAAAGGTGATACAAAGGTGATTAGTTGAAGATACAAAGGTGTTCGTGGGTTTAAAAAGCTTGAGTATGTTTCATGTAGCATAACTCGTTTTCTGATCGAGACGGTTTGGTTAATTCTTGTCTTTACTTTAAAGAAATTAAGCCTAATTTTTTATTGCACACTTCTTAGTCCCTTAAACTTGCGTAAAATTGAAAATTGAACTAGTCTGTATTTTATTCTTTTTACCCTTTAATATAAGATATACATGACGCCAAAATTGAAGTTTATATTGTGAATTCACAAATACTAACAATTGATAGATTATACATTTTCATGTTGTTGAGACATCAATATCATCCAACATAAAATCAAAATGACATCATGACATCAAAAAAAAAAAAAAAAAAACTACTGTTCGAGTATTTTTTTAATTGAAAACTCTGAAATTTAATATTCTACTTTAGAGCTTATGTTCCTCAAAAGGTTAATGGTCTAAAGTGTGCGACTTTCCGACTCGTTAATAATGGTGTTTGACCTCCCCCCCCCCGCCTGTAAACCTTTGGTACTTGTGCTCAAATTTATGTTACCACACGTTCATTTTTAAGCACTTAATTGATAATATACGTAACGTTAAGTGAACTAGAACTACAGAGATTTTGGGATTATGATTACTCATTGAGCCATCTATGCACTTTATAGTCAAAGAAAAAAGTCCCACCTTCCCTCCACCAACTACTTTTCAAGGGATACTTGCATAAAATCTGACTTGTCTAAACTTTTGCAATAGTGAAAAAAACATGTATTTTGTAATTTCCGATTTTCGTTTCGGTTGTATTTTTAAAAACTTCAGACACGTATTTGAGACCATATTATCTACCTGCAGTAGAAATTTGAAAGCATTTCGCCGAGTAGTTTTCTTTTTTATGAAATATTTGCATTTCGTCTAAACTTTTGCATTATATATATATATATATATATATATATATATATATATATATATATATATATATATATATATATATATATATATATATATATATATATATATATATATCTGTACCTCAGAACCAGAACGACGTAAGTCTAAAAATGGTGATTTTCACTTTATTGCTTCCTTGTATGTAGAATCTTATTCCGCATCGACCCATGAGTACGTTATTCTATGAAACAAATTCCTTCCCAATTATTTAGCAGCATTAAAAGAGCACGAGTCCCATTTTTTGTATGTATTCGGCAATCGTGTTCGCCCTTTGCTGAAAAGTTACGAAAATGGACTTATGTTAGTTTGGTTCTGAGGGTACACATAATAATAACTTTTTACTTGTAATAAAAACTTTTTACTCATAGTTCAGGTTTTTTGAGGTTAATGCTACACAATAAATTTTATTTATACATTTTGGGGAATTTATTTTTGATATGCTCTGAAAAAATAAGTATATGTAGCTGCTGCTAAAAAACTGCTTAGTGTTGATAGATTTTTCTGCAGAAAAATGCTTCTGAAGAAAACTCGAAGGAAATGATTTATGTTGACATCATCAACAAAGGAGAAATTAGTATGAATTGAAGAAACGAATATATATTCGTTTAATTTCTATACAGTAAACATAGATGGCGATACCATCTTTCATATGTTTGACGTTTCCATGATTTGAAGTAACTGCTTGAACGATAGATGTCGATGTCGGAACGATAATTAATTTCTTTTCCAGCAGATGAAAATTTTTGAATTTTGCCTTGTTTTTGTTAGAAACAAGAAAGGTGTTTTTTTTTTTTTTAAATTTCGGATAGTTCCGTTTCTCTGAGTTAAAACTTCTCAATTCAGAGGTGCTAAGTGGTGTATACAAAACGGGAGATTTTTGGATGTATCCTCCTGCGAAATTTAGAAATAAAAATACCCTAATATACACTGTAAAAAAATTCCGAAACGTTACAGATTTTTTTCAAGTAACGTTCCGAGAATCACGGGTTTACAACAGTTTTCTGAAAAAAAAAAAAAAAAGAAGCGTCTTTGTGAATCGCTTCCTGAACTGCTGCAATTTGCATGATGAGCACAGGTTTCTCACTTATGCGAAAAATATTTTTAGCTACTAATGTGGAGAAGTATTTATCTTCTTTGTTGAGTAATCACAAATTGCGAACTGTTCTCTTTGAATCGAAGTTGAATTCCAGTCTCTTCATGAACGTCATTTCGAATTTTTCCAGGGGAGCGGGTAAAGGGTGTAAACACAATGTAAATTTCCCAAAAAATGGCAAAAATCCCACCTACTTACATGTAAACATATTGATTTCCCAAAGTCGGGGGGGGGGGCAATTGACCCCAATGGCCTATCAAGTTATGTGAATGACCTCTGTAATATATATTCAATGCTCTTATGAATGTATTTAATAACCTCTGAACTATATACAGGTACACTAGCTACTAGGTTATGAATTTTGACATTTTGAATTCAAGTTTTGGTTGTTGCAACTATAATTGTGATTGGAGCCATTTGTAGACACAAGAAACCCAACAAGTAGGGTTCTATCGCAATGCGTGATTGTGAAAACCATAATTTGAATTCAAGATGTCAAAATTCAAATGACTGTTTTTGTTTTTTAAACGGGGGAGGATCTTTTGCTTGGATATTGTTCTAGATCGACAGAACCTTAAGTAAGGGTCCAATGCAGTCTCTGGATACTGCTGCTCTGCAAGAATTGCAGGCCAATAAGCTGTTCGGCATTTACTTGTTTATCTGCCTTTGCTTCGGCTATATTTGCCAAAATGTACTGGCAGCCTTTCTAGAAAAAATAACAAAGCGTCGAGCTTTTCCTGTAAACATATCTAAGTTTTCTCGGAAAGAGTATGATTTATTACAGATGCATGATTTGCCTTGAAATTTTCTGAATTCCCCAAGAAGATATCAGGTTAATTCCAGGAAGGTTCATGATGTTTAATAGGAAGCATTTCTGTTTTTTGCCGGATGCGTTACTGGCAGAAATTAGGCACATTAGCTGCTCATTATTTTCCAGAAACGTTTATGACTTTTTTTAAAGGTACGTGGACAAAACATTAATGGATTTGTAATTTTTTTATCCAATTAAAATTCGTATAAAAATGAATGAAACTGTTTCAATATTAGAGCAAGTTTTTTCGAATGTATCAAATTTCCAACTAAATTCTAAAAACGCAATGGATTTTATATGTTGTAATGGGATGTAGATAAATAATGTTCAGAAACACATTTGTGTGTGCGTGTGTTTAGAGGGGGGGGGTATTAGATAAATAGAACGAAATCAAATTAGAAAACGAACTTCTACTTACATAAAGCAGAGCGTAAAACTCTTCCAAAGTAAAACGGTGTGTATAGGAACAGCGGGGTAATTCGGAACAAAACTTCTTGATCATACAAAAAAATTCTTCATAAATGTACCGTTCGGAATTTTTGGCAGTCAATTTTTTTAGAAGGTAAAATCATAAGAAGTAGAAAAAAAAATATTTTTGTCATTGTGGTTTAATGGTTGCATATTTGTGGACGACATGAGTGACTTCAATTTGTGTTAGATCTTTGTATTTCATGTTAAAAGCATTTCTTAAAATTAATTTTAATTTTTCATAAGTTCAAAATTATTTTGAATAATTGCAAATCATAAACGTTTAAGGTATAGAAAATAAACTTTTAGTTAGCAGTAACTATCCGTTCTTATTCTCCCTCATCAATATTACTAATATTTCTGAGACCTATTGTAGATTAAACTGAAAAAAAAGAAAAAAAAATAGCATGTGTTCCGATTGACCCCTATCGGTGGGGTGAATCGGAACACCCTTAAATCATTATATATAGAAATAATAACTGTTCAAAATTTTTGTCTTTGCTTGGAATATCAAAAGCAAAGTAAGACCGAAGTTTTTACCCAAAAAAATCAAATAAAAAAAAATCTTTTGACTACTTTTTTTACAATCAACGCAGAAAAGTGTACCGATTCACCACGTTTTACGGTACATTTATATGGAAAATTAAGGCACGTTCAAGTTCATGCGGGTCCTTGGAATTGAGCACTATAATTTTAGGACACCAAAAGAGAATAGATTGGATTTTTTTCTTCCCTTTAGTTTGATAATAATACTTTGAAAATATGTGGATTTTCTTGAAAGAGGGGTAAAAAATTTTACCAGGATCTGGGCATATTTTTGACTTGATTAGGCTTTGCAAGCACACCGTACTGATTTTTGCATTAAAAGTTGATTATTCAAGTTAGAATTTTGAAGTTAATGTGCATTTTAATACGAATATGACGAATTGTCAAACATTTTATTTCAATAATTTTAAAACAGACTCTAATAACATGTTACATGTTGATTGCTTGTTTTTCTGCACTGCGCATCTGAGAAATTGGGAGTAGTTATTTTCTCCTCCAAGACTAGACAAGTGCGAAATTGTTTATAGTTTGGAGGAAAACCAAAGGAACTTTTGTACACCCTTGTGCAAATTAATTGAAATAAAATATTTTTTCATGACTTTAAAATTATCTCTTTATTCTTCACCGATTATGCTAAAATTAGTAAAAATATGGATAAGATACTTAACCCATTAATGCCTAGCATTTTTTCCAAAGATATTTTGTATACTGGTTACAAACAGTGTTTAATGGACAAGAAAAATAATAAAAAAATAATTATGTAAAAAATAATTTTTTAATTAAGGAAAGAAAAATCTTCCCTTAAAAGTTACGATAGACCCCAGAGGGTACATACTTTTTTTACTAAATTTTTTTTTCTGCCTACGATATAATATTTAAAAAGACATTTTATAAGAAGAAATAAAATCAGCAATTAACATAAACTGGGAAGCAGGGAATAACTATGAAAACTTCCTTGAGATTGTGAACAATGTCATTTTTGATAAAGATCATATTAAAACTGCCCCTTTACAATGGTTGTGTGCTGCAGTCTGTTAATAACGAATTGAGACAATACCAAGGTACTAAGGTCCTAATTGACTATTATTTGGTTTAAATGTTCATTTTGGGGAAATTCAGATATTTTTTTGAACCGTCCCAAAAAAAAGGACGCTAGGCATTAATGGGTTAAATCCGTTACATATCATCAATTTCCACTAATCAGAAACTTATCTACTGTTCAAAGGCACCTTATTGTACCGGTCGGCCAGTCTATTGGTTAATGAAGAAACATCTGACTCCACCAATGAAGAAAAATCGCTATTTATGGGTGTTAAAATATAAGAATTGAGCAGCTAAAAATTGGAGGAAGCGACTATTTAGTGACAAAATTCATTTCATTATCCAAGGTCAACGAACTCAAGACGTACGGAGATCTTCAGGTGGAAGAATTCAGGTTTGTCACATGAAAACATTTGTAAATCACCCTAAAAAGATGTTTTGGGGTTGTTTCGGCTACAATGGGGTTGGTTCCTTGAAGAATGTTGATGGTAGAATGTATTCTGAGAAATCATTTGCTATTCTGGAAATAAAATGCTTTACTAGTGTTGAAGGAACGATACCCACATGAAATGATATTTTTCCAGCAGGATTTAGCCCCTTGCCATGCGTCCAAATGACCAAGAAATTCATGTCTTAGAGCCAAATTGAGACATTTAATAGCCTGAGCTCTCCTGATATCAATCCAATCGAGAATCTTTGGGTTATATGCAAAAATCGACTATTGCATGAGGACTGTTCAACTATGGAGAAGCTAATCACTGCTCTAATTCATAGACACACATATTAAAAATGAATGTAAAAAATTGATAGATTCCATGGCGAATCGTGTCCAAATGTTTACAAAGAGTTGTAGACATCATATTATGTTATAAAAACTTTTGGTTTTATATAAAATTAAACAAAATAGTTCTTTTCTTAGTTTTCTCAATTTTTCGAGTTTGTTTCAATTAATGTGCACAAGATTGTATATTCTGAAGTTCGATCTTTAGAAGTAACGTGTACTTTAAAAAACTTCCTTAATTTCTTCATAATTATTTGTATATTTATGTATTTTTTTTGTGTATTTTTCTAAAATATATGCGAAATAATAGGTATGTAGTATTTTACTTTGTTTTAGACACTTAAAAATTTAAAAACATAAAATAAGTTGCCCATTCAAGAGCAATTCCGTGCGTGATATTACTAAAAATTGATAAGATTTTACAAGAGAAAAAGTTTATTTGGACAATTTATCCCTCTTGATAAAGTGCCAAAACTATGTTAAAAGCTTTCTTAGTTTTATATTAATCATAAGAAATACCAACATGAAAAATTTAATAAGATACTTAAATTCTTTCCCCTGTAAAATGTCGTTAAGAAAGATTTTCAATTCTCTACTATTTTTTGAAGAGTAAGAAGTAAAACTGAAGAAATGAAAAGCAAAAGAAACTAGTATTTCTCTCAATTGGAAAAATACAAAATAATAATATTTTCCAAAGCATATATTCAAGAAAGCATACTTTTATTCGATAGAATATTTCAATGACTAATAAGCCAAATAGTTCTTCTAGAAAAGACATAAATCAAGAGTTCTCTGTTCATCCTTTGTGTATCCAAGAGCCAAGAGTTGACTTTTTGATAGTCATAAGAATGTATTATGTATGGTTTTCCTTTCCAAAGAGTGGAGATGTGCACCAAGGAAATGCTCACTAATTGAATGTTCCGGCTTAGGATATACAAGTCTAGTAAACATTTCAGGAGATTGGAATAGAGGAGGAATTGAAATAGAATCTAAAACTGGTTTCCAGAAAGATGAAGGTGATAATTACGGGCGAAAACAAATAAATATGCTTATATTTTTTTTGGTCTTCTGCAATACTAATTTTACTTAAAGCACTGTGATTTGTGAGTAGACGATGGAAAAATGTGTTAATCATTAATTAAAAAGAAAGTAATGAAACAAAATGCACATACACTCACAAACTCCGTTCGAAAATAATTGTAATAATTCTAATTTAGACCTAAGCAACGTCTTTCAAAATACTTTATTAAAAACTTATTTCCAAATATAGAGTAATTTTGCCTACTTACGCCTGTTCTTTACAAAGTTTGGCTGATGACGCCTTTTTTAACTTTTTGTTTTCTTTCTCGTGGAGTGAGTGAGACAAGTCTCTTGTTATTAGGGGGTCCAAAATAGGCAGTCTTCCTCTAGGTAACAATAGAAAAGCTGGTGAGAAGGGAATAATATTTTACTCCTTACTTTTAGTTATTTGACACATGTTTTTTTTTTAACTGTCATAATAGTTTTAGTAATTTTTATAGAAATTACATGGCAGAATTTTTTTTGATGTGCTAATATTTTTATAGAAAAGGCAGTTGCAAAATTTTCATTTTTCAAGAAAACAGAATGGGATTTTTCTTTGAACGTTTTAAAATTAGTCGCATTTTTATTTGACAAACAATTTTTATGTTTAGCATGATTAACTACGTATAATATGATTATATCTATTACAGTTAAAAGCAGTTTATTAACTCTGCTGTTATACAGAGCTTCATTCTAAAAATACCAGGCAACAATTGTACCAGTTAAGGCGCCTAGTACATAGCCCCTATGTATGTGACGTTGATTAGCTTACAAATAAATTTAAAACTTTTCGTTTTATAGAGTTCATATAGATTTTTCTTATACTTTCTCAGCTTTTTAAACTTTTGCCAGGAAGTATAGGCAAAAAGCTACTTGACTGCTGTTTCATTAACCCTGTCTAATCCGTTTGCACTAACTTAGTTTGGAAAAATAGTCGGAAGTAAAAAATTATTACTGTAAGATTTAGGTTCAACGATAAGTCGCTTAACTGACACAAATTTTCCATTTTTACGCCCGAAAAAGTCATTATTCGAATATATATAATAAAAATATGCTTAATACTTTTTCTCTTTTATTAAGGCTTCGAGCAAACACTGAATAATTAACTCAACACAATTCGTCAGCAGAAATTTGTGAAAAAGTCCTTTGATTTGTTTTGTTACTATAATAATCATATAGGCATAGAAATAAAGCGCCGACTTGTTCCTAAGCATACAAAATATTAACATCTTTTGACATTCTTCGCAATTCAATTAGCTGAAAGCTGTTTTTTTTTTTTTGGTAATTTTTTTCCATTTCTTACGCATGCTTATTAAGAGCATATAGCTAATTTCTTACATTGATGTTTAATAATTTGATAAAAAAAAAATCGTAATTTTTTTTAGCTTGTTATCATTGCACGTAAAACAAAAATGTCGCAAGTTTTTATTAAAATAATTCATGATTTGCAACTTGGATTCGCAGAAGCATGCTATAAGTAAAATATGAAAGAAAAAAGATGCCTTGCAGCAACAAGAATAAATTATTTTAGATTTAGAAAATGAATGATGGGAAAAAAAATGTTATTTTCAGAATTTTCTTTTTTGCATTTTAAGACTTAGCCACCAGCAAGGGAGCTGCGTTGAAACAAAAGGGAAAACAAAATTTTATTAATATTTTGATACAATTGTACAAATAGTGCAAAATAGTTGGCAGAAAAGATTAACAACAAACAAAGAGTACATCCAGGGCTAGAGAGGGGAGCACTTTTTTCTTGTTGTTCTTTCCTAACGCCATCATATTATGCAGTCAAAGTTTGAGTTTAAAAGAGACCTATGGTGAACTTTATTCTCTCGATTCAATAAATAAATGTTACTGAGTCAAGTTTATATTTATAGTAAGACAAGAATCATATGTCATTGACCAAACTATTTCTGTAAAATTTAAGACAAAAGCTTTTTATAATAACCATTTCAATTTATATGCATAACACGCTTTGGTACTTGAGATAACTTCGGTATGAGATAACTTAGCATTATCTCATACAATAATATATGTTCCTAGATTTTGCAGAACTATTAAAATTTTTATTTTTTGGGATAATTTTCCAGTGTTCATGTCAGGTGCCTTTTCTATTACATTTTTTGAGTTGATGGGTCATTTCATTTTTTACCACCTTCTAAAAAAGTAATTAAATAAAATAAAATTATAGATTTTTTTAAAAAATAAGTTGAAATAAAGAAATTGCGAGCAATGTTTCTGTTAGATGTCCTTATTAAATTTTTAATCATGCTGCACATTCTTTTGTTGGAGTAATTGGAACTATCTACTTGATTTCAAGTTTGGTGATTCCACTTTAAGATGCTTTCTCTTCACAAGGTAGAGGTACGTACATTATTTTTTTTTCTATACCGTAAAATGGGGTGTATAGGAACAGCGGGGTCAATTGGAACAAAACTTCCAGACCGCACAAAGAAATTCTTCATAAATATACTATTGGGTATTTTTCGCCATTAATTTTTTTTAGAAAGGTAAGATCATAGGAAGTAGGAAAAAATTACTTTTGTCAATCTGCCAACCCTACTGGCTTCTAAGGAGGGCTGCACGTGGAATGCTAGAAAACATCACATTTTCATAGACTGCAAAACTTCATATGCAAGAACAAACCTTCTTATATTTTAAACCTAAGAGTGGTATGTTTCAATTATACATGTATCTGAACAACAGAATACCACATTAGAACTTACATTTTTTATAAATTGTATCATAAAAGGGAAGAATTCTGAAATATGCCATAGGAAAAAAGATTGCGGGGTGAATCGGAACACTTTGTTCTGTTGTTCCAATTCAAACTTATTTGAAGGAAACTGTTTGAAAAATCAAGATTCTAACCCCAATTCCTCTAATTAAGACAAGGACAAGGATTTATTACTGTTTATCCTTTCTCGTGAGCAACTAGATCTTAGAATGACAAAAAGTTGCAGATTTCATAAGATTTTTTCTCCAGGAGACTTCTTTTCACCTAAAATACATGGAAGAAAGTCATACAGACTTTATGTAGCAAAAGTCCAGCACATAGACAGTAGTGAAAAAGGGGGAAAAATTTACAGGACAACCCCCGAAACCCAGGGATTTTAAGGAACTAAAGAAAAGGCAGAGATCATCCCAGATGCTATGAAAAAAATTAAGCCAAGTCACAATTGCTAGTTTTAAGGACAAGTACATATTTGTGGACGACATGAGCGACGTCCATTCATGTTAAATCTTTGTATTTCAATTCAAAAGCATTTGTATTTCTTAAAATTACTTTTCATTTTTCTTAAGTTCAAAATTATTTTGAATTTTGACAAATTATAAACGTTTACTGGTATTGAAATTATACTTTTATTTGACAGTAATTATCTGTTCTTGTTCTCCCCCATCAATATTACTCATGTTTGTGACACCTATTACAGGTTAAATGGAAAAAAATAAAAATTTTAACATGTGTTCCGATTAACCCCTATCAGCGGGGTGATTCGGAATACCCATAATTTCCTATATATTTTCATAATAACTGTTCAAAATGTTTTGTGTTTGCTTGGAATGTCAAGAATAAAGCAAGACCGAAGTTTTTACCCTGAAAATCAAATTGAAAAAACATTTTTTAACTGCTTTTTTACAATCAAAGCTGAAAAGTGTTCCGATTCACCCCATTTTACGGTACCTTTATTTTATTCCCTCCGTTTGCAGGGATATCGCCTCAACATTTTTTTTTTAAACTTAGGTTATTTTTCCTTAATTTCATTTCCATCTCTATTTAAACGTTGAAATGCAGATAAAAACAACTTTCCTAAATGTACAGACAAATGTACAATTAGAATTGAATATCACCCGACGGATTTCCAAGTCTTCCCTTCATATAACCGTTTTTAAATAAAGTGTCTTACTTTACTTATTTACAGTAAGAGCAACAATTTTTAAAGTATCTTCATCATAGATTGGTAAGGAAATCGAAAAACGTGATATAAGAAAATGTAATTTTGTACTGATATTTTATAAAATAATTTTAAATTTGCTGATATTTAGGGTAATAGTTTCACTCCTGCTTCTGAATAGAGCAATGAAATATAAAGAACATACTTTATTCATTGTGGCATCATAAATTTCTAGAAAAAAGACAAAATTGGCCCTTACATAGTCCGACATGTTAGACATACATCTTTATTTTCTTTCGGATCGTGACAGAGTTTCATTTTTCAGATAAGATTAAGTTATTTACTTTTTGGACATAGATGGAATAAAATTGAAAAGGTAGGAAACATCCCTTGGGGATGATTCGGAATGAGAAAAATGTCTTAACCACTACAATGAAAAACCGTTTTTCTAGAAGGGATGGATGACTGAAAAGTTCCGAAACTAAATAACTTCGTCTTTTTCAGAAATTTTGGTAAATGGCTTCGTCTTCTCTACCAATCTCTGAAAAGAAAATGCTTTCCGTTTCGCTAATGACAACTTCTTGCTACTAAACTGGAAGTAGATATTATTTTATGGATTAATGCCATAAATGAATCTGAACTAGATCTCGATCCAATCTTTTCATCCGAAAGTATTCATTATCTTGAGAAACTCTTCGAAGATATTTGAACGCATGATATATTCGTGAGCGGTTGATCAAAATAATTTTAAAAAATGTGAAATTTTTGGAAGTAAAATACAAGTAATGTAAGTAACATCAAAACTGTGTAACTTCATTAGAAACATTAATTATTGAAATAAATAAGTGTCATGAAAAATGTAAAAGAGTCATGGAAACTAAAATAAACGTAAAATAAAAAATACGTTACTTAATTGCTTTGCATTTCCAAAAGCAACGAGTTATCAATTAGAATGTATGTAATAACAAAAAAGTGTAATTGTATTTTAAAAAAAATATTTACACAGTAATGCAAAAAATTAAAACTGCGATTTATTTTTTCAACATATAACTGCGAAGTCGTAGAAAAGTGCTTGTTGCGATCAATAAAAGTAACATCAACACTAACAAGAGGGAGAAGAAGCTTTTGTGATGATAATCGCAAACTCATTTGGGATGACAAGTAAAAACATGACAATGTAAAAACATGATGTGGGATTGACCGTCTCGTCAATAAACACACCCCTCCCCGCCTAGTAAATGAGCAGCTCGCCAAGTGTAAAAGAAATGATTTCAGAACATTTTTTACGTAAATTGGTAGTAATATTATGCGACCGTTTGGTTAAGATCAAAGTGTTGTAATAATATCCTTTTATATATTTCGAAAATGGAAACAACTAAACGACAAAAAAAAAAAAAATGCTGCATTTATCTACTAGTTGGATATGCTTATTCCCTGGATTGTTCACCTGCTTTCACCCAAAATGCTGCATTTTTCTACTGGTTGGACATGTTTATTCCCTGGATTGTTCAACTTCTCCGCCCCCCCCAAATGAGTCGGTTCATTAGAAAATTCTTCAAAAAATGTGCAACTAATATTTTCTTTCTGTGTTACCATTTTACGTATTATTGACCCCAGGCAACATTTTATATGCAAAAAAAGGTGAAACTTCTACTTTAAAGTCACAGATACTAGCGATAATCTGTTTCTTGAAAGAAGCTTGACTGTGTTCATCATAAAACTTTTAATTTAAAGAAAATTAGAAGAAAACACACATTAAGTTTTTACCTACTGCATAGAACACATTTTCATTAATATCTTCCTGAAATGATGAAGAAAAAACATCAAAACTGAATTTGCTAGGGTATTAAATTATGCGTGCGTTAAAATGAGTCATTCGCATTAGGTTAGGCTTAGCGTATACTAAAGAGCTAATTATATTTTTGGCTTACTAACTCATGTTTTATTGTCTTGTATGTATGTACTAATTTAAAACAAGTAATGTATTGCTTTGCCATTATTTTGATACACAAATATATAAACTTATAGGGCAAAATAATTAAATGAAATCAAAAAGTCAAAATTAAGAGC
>JAXGGA010012020.1:0-40272 GCA_038373865.1 Uloborus plumipes | reverse complement strand
ATTGCAAATGATGCTATGAATTGAATCCGTAAAATGACAGGAGAACTGCTAAAGCTTTATTATGTAGAGTTTGAAGTATGTTTAAGTACCCAGTAAAAAGTTATGTAATGAAATATTCTCTACATAAAAAGTGAAAATTTGACCAGTCAAACAATTCTGTTCTAACTCGGGTCTTCGGGTAAATGTATTTAAATGATACAATAGCTCTTTGATAATTGCTCAGTTTGAAACTTTAATTCCTTTGAAACACTACTAGTTTTTTTTTTTTTATTAGTAATTAAATTTTTGCTGTAATTAATTTTAGATACATAGGAACAAAATTATAAGGTGAGAACACAAAAATTCAATTTGATTAGTTCAACTTAATAAACCTCTTAGCTTCAAAACTAGCTACTGGTTTTCTCATTCTTATTTCAATAAATGGTAAGTAATTTCATTAATAAAATAAAATCACATGAAAACCAATATGAATATTTTAGGATGCAAAGTCCTAATGCTCGCATTGTGAAAGATATATTTACAACATTAGTTTAGTTTGAAGTTTAATACGATGATATATCAATTTAAAAATAAATATATAATTTTTAAAAAAGTTTCCCAAAGAAATTACTTACCCAATAGAAATGTGAATACATGGCTCATGAAACCATTTGGAACATCCACCACATTGTAATTCTACGATGTTTAAATTTCTTCCTCGGCGACTGAATAAAAAAAGACAAATAAAAGTTAAAACTCAGTCGCATTATAGATGAAAAAGAAAGAAAAAAAATCAACACATATTTTCATCTATTAATAATTATTTTTTGCATAGAAAGAAAAAAAAAATGCATTCACAAAACAATTTTTTTCTTCAAATTTGAATTCAGTTTAATTTAACTCTAGGAATGGGCTCTTGTAAATAATAATAATACCAAAAAAAAAATAATAATAATAATTAAAAATACTACAGAAAGCAAAAGCCAACTAAAAATTAATCAGACATTCCATTTAACTAGGCCCGTCATTTAGGGGGGCAGGGGTGGGGTCAATTGACCCCACAGACTGAGAAATCAATGTGTTTACATATAAATGTAACACAGTAAGGGCTTTTGATGTTTTCCGATGAAATTGCATTGAGTTTGGACCCTTTGCCGTCCCCCACCCCTGGAAAAACTTGAAATGACGTCCCTGCATTTAACCCAACATTTCTAAGTCTCAAATGAAAAATATCTTTAAGCTAAATCAATAACGAAGCTACTAAGTCACAAAACAAAACTTTTTGAGTAAGTATGATTAGGAGACAGTTTTAGCATATAAAACAGAATGCAGATAAACATGCAGTGCTGCAGGTGCAGGGTAGTTGCTTTCCTGCATTTGGTTTTTACTAAAAATTGCAATTTTGTAAGGCTGTTTCCAGATTTGGTGGATCATCAGGCAAAATTTGCCAAAGGTGAAAATTTTGGGAAGTCCCAAAGACTGGCTGTGGCCACTCAGAAGGAGGCCACAGCACTTTTACTAATTCAGATTTGAGTAGACATTTACAATGTTAATAACAAAAGTAGCAAGTAGTGCTTCAGTGTACAGGGAAAGTAAATTATCGTACGGTTTTCATTATCAAAATTAGTGTTTACATACGGAACACTAAAAATAAAAATAATAACATTTAAACTTTTTCCCGGGAGAAATTAAAACTTGCTGGCAAAAAACTGGTTTCTTCTACAAAATGTAGGGATTTTTTCCGACTGTTCCTATCTCTAGTAACTTCAAACTATGTGAGTTCCCCCAAACATTTTTTTTTCAGCTACAGCATTGTAAGCATGGCAATCTATACTTGTAAAAAAACTTTGTAAAAAGAATAAAATTACCAGTAACAATTTTGTGGATCAATAGGTAAATCATCAATAGACTGTTTAGATTCTTTACTCTCTAATGTCAAATTATTACATTCCGTTAAATTCTTTTCTTCTTCCTGGATAGAAGGAATGGTTTCTTTTTCCTGAACTTCCATGGAATTTTCACTTGAGATGACACCGCCAGCTTCGAGTGCATTATTGTCCGAAGAAGCAGTTTCGACTTCCGCAGTCGATAATTCTTTAGATTCTTGCACATCATCGCTGCTAAATGATGATAGAGATTGAAGATTTTTTTCCAGAGTCATTGGATTAGCCTCAGCAACAGAATTAGTATCTGTTTCATTCACAACTTCTGTTCTGCCATTTAAATTCAACTGTTCACTGTTTTTTATTTCTGCTTTATTTTGATTCAAATCTCTTATCTTTTCTTCCAAACTAAAAGAAAATGGAAAAATCTTTATTTTATGTTTCATAAAAGAAACATCAATAGAGTTACAAACACAATTGCCAAAAATGCAAAATTATCCTTAGTAGGGTGTGTGAAAGAAATCATCTTTGCAATTAGTTATACTTAAATTAAATTAAATCATCTGAACAATACTTAAATCAATGAAATTTCGTTACATTTATTCTGATTTTTTCTCTCTCTCATGGCATATTTGAAAAGACAAACACTTAAGAAATTATGATTATGGTCAGAGTAAGCAAAAAATATATGTTGAAACAAATATGTGTTTGCAAAAAAGCAGCCACAAGTTTTATGATGCATCTATAAAAAAAATTAAAAAGGATAATTACAAAATATGAAAATAAATGCATTAACCATTTTAATTAAACGAAGATTATTTTTTAATGACTGAAAATGTCAAATAAGCACAAGTCATGTTTTGACATTTTGTACGCAACGCAATAGCAAGCTTTATTCTATAAGACAATATTAAAACAAGCCATCTAAAAGTTAAGATTTTCTTGAATTAATTGAGACGTTCAATTTCAATGTATAACTTTATGAGACTTAACCTCAAGTTTGACATTAGTATAAGTATTCAAACTGCTCCGAATTCGCGGGAATAATACGGAAAAAAAATTCTGTGAAAGGAATGTAAACAAAACTGTAAACAAAGGAAGTAACAAAGTTTTGGAAGAAATAAAAATAGTTAATTGGATCAATTTTAGGTAATTAACAATAACAACACTTTACTTTTTGTCAAAATCCGCAACAGCATCCGCTTCCGTTTCAGCCATGTTTACATTATTACCGTTATACGTACAGTTAATTGGGATACTTGTTTTGATTTAAATTTCATGAACTGGCGAAGAAATGACATGAAAATAGTCGAAATATCAATTTTGATGTCTTAAATTAGTTTCTTATGCATTTCTTTTCGCTGCATAAATAAAGGAATCTGTTTCGTCAAAGATTACCTTTTAATAATTTACAAGTAACGGTTCATCTTCACTTTTTTTGCCTTAACCAAACGTAAGCAGTAGTAGGCTTCGTTCATTACACAAGTAGGTACGGATTTGTGGGGGTTGATAATTTCCTAGCAGTGAGAAGACAGGCACTGAAGAAAAGCATAGTCGAAATTTCAGTTTATTAATTTTGTAATCTATGAAGTTAAAATGTATATTTACCCACCTTAGTCCTGTCATAACGTAATGTTACACAATTACGTGAAATACGATGTTGTGGCTATGCGTGTGTATTCTGAACATCTGTAACATTTATTTACAAATGAAAAGGAAGTTATTAAAGTTAGGATATAATTAATGTAAGTATATTTAATAAAAAATGACTTTTTCTGAATATTATTCAAACCGTTTTGATGCTCCAAGTGTATTTGTTTATGAAATTGTTCCCGTTTGACAAGCAAATTTTATCTTTAAAAGATTGCTTAATTAAGTGACGATGTCAAAAAATCATGCATGCTAATCTAGCATATTGTAGCTTTAATATTTATGAGTGCTGTATGTCCAAAGATATGCTTTGTTTTATATTCCAAACAATCAACCAATATATCAAATGAAAGCGCTTTTAAAAAGTTTTACAGTGCAATTTATCTTATTTCTGGTACATTTCGTAAATTATCTGGCAAAATTAATTTCGATTTGAGCTTCAACCCTTCACACATTTATTTTAGAATTTCATCTAATTATCTAAATTGCCCTCTTCCTACTTGAGTGTTTTGTACAATTTTTCCTCCTGTTAATTTTGGAAACTAGGTAAAATTGACGTACTCTACAGCATGTTGTAGCATTCATAATTTTTTTCCTGGGCCTACTTGTCAACAGTTAGTTAGTCTTCAGAAATAAGTAAAATATTTTGAAAAACTTCACGGGATGATTTTTAATTTTTTATTCATTTTAATCCAATAGTTTAATGCGGATAAATTTAGGAGTTAAATGGAAATGCATTTACATTGCACAAGATCAAGAACAAATAATCAGTTTCTATTTAATCTGACGTAAAATGGAAATAAATGTATTACAATAAAATTTTTAGTCAAATATTTGGTATTTGACAAAATATGCCATCTTTAATTCTAACTCAGCTTAACTGCATGACCAGTGTATTTTTTATTTTGTTAGTGTAGATTAAAAAAGTCTCAAAAAAAATGTCTCATGAGTTATGAGACAATCTAGTCATCCTGTGTTTGAAAAAGAGAGAGAGTTTATTTAATATAAAATGAAATAAAAGTAATGACCAGCAACAGACTCTGGTCCCAACTAAGCTGGTCATATTCAACTAATTAGTTTGATTAGACATTGAGATATAGATTTATCATTTCAGGAACTCTTTATAAATTCCACTGAAGTATTTTATTTGATCATCCAAAATGAAGAAACTTTTTTCAAGATTTGATGCACGGGGAGACCAGTCTAGTAAAGAACCAAATACTTTTATTGGAAAAGTATTCACTGTTGGACGTTTTACTGTCACTGTTGAAGATATAATTGCAGAAGGTAAGTGTTTTTCATGTTTCAATGACAAAGTACAAAATTGGTAAACAACAAGAAATGAGTAGTACGAGATGTAAAATTGGATGGATGGAGAAGTTATTTTCTAAACACTTAGTTAATATAATATTTAGGTAATCATACGCTTGCTAAATTTTACTGATCAGATGTAAAATTTTATGCTTTTCAGCCCAAACTTTCAGTTTGATAAGATAATGGCGTGTACCTGATATTTTACCGATACGCATTTAATAAAGTTGGCCAATTGTGTAAATCATTGTCCCTATTGATGACAAGTATTTAACTTGAATCTTGTTTATTTTTTGGAAATTTTCTGATTCATACTAATTTAGCTGCTAGTCAAGTTTTTATTGTATTTGTGTATAAGATTGGTTCAAAAGTACTACTGAATGCTTTCAGTGCATCTCACTTAAAAAAGTTAACGAGGGAGTTTTTCACCCTTATGATGAATCAGTATTTTCATTTCAGATTACAAATTTTGAAAAAGCAACTGTATTTAATGAATCATGTTATTGCAAAAAATATTTGTTTGTTGTGAATGAATAAAATATATGTAGTGTATTTAGCTTAGTTATGCATATCAATTTATGTTAATCATTCACGTTCTGTGTAAAAAAAATATAACTGGTATCTTTGAAGTTAAAACCTTTATTCAAAAATCCTATTTCTGAAAAATGCTGTTTAGAATCAATTTTGATAAAAGATTCTTGTAAATATTGAGATTTTTGAGCAGAATTTTGTAAAATTAAATTTTTCTTGCTCATATGTTCATTTTTATAATATGAAACTTTACTATGTCATTTCAGTATTCCCCAATCTATTTTTTATATTACTCTTAATTTTCTGTAAATTCTTTAAATATTCACATGCAAGGTATATATACGTTTTGTAAACTTCCTCTCTCTCTCTGTATATATACAGTTTTTTTGTTTATTTATTGTAAAGTATTTTGTTTATATTCTTACATTCTCCACCACCTGTTCAATAGTGGTTTTTCACTGAAATCTTTTTTGTGCTTGTTTTATTTTAATTATCGTACTTCTCTCATCAATAGGAGGTTTTGCAATTGTATTTCTTGTGCGAGGATCTAACAATGTAAAGTATGCATTGAAAAGAATGTTTGTAAATAATGATCATGATTTAAATGTGTGCAAAAGAGAAATTACTATAGCAGTAAGTCATTTTGATATATTTTTTATAATTTTAAACTTAAACTAGCGTAAAATCATGTATTATAAAGAAATTACTGTTGCTGTTTGTATTTTTTAAAATTATTAAATTCAACTTCAAAGTATTATGTATGATAAATATTAAAAGAAATTACTGTAAGCCATAGTTTCTTTAATATTTTTCAGAATTTTAAAATCAAATTATTAAGTATCAAGTGAAGTGAAACTTCCAAGTTGACCACTTATAGTGCAGTACTTAGCTGACCAATTTAGACAGGTGGTCAACGTACAGAGGGTAGTAATAAAAACAAAAGAATATATACACATTCCTTGCACCATGCATTAATTTTTAGCTGATTCAAACACTTTTAACTCACTTTCATTGTTTAACATTACTTAAAAAAATAAGTAAAAATGTTATTTAAATGTTTTTAGAAAATTTACCAGGATATACAATTTTAAAATTTCAATAAGTCGATCAAAAACTCATATTGTTCATGAAAAGTTATTTATTATATTGAATTGTTAATATTAACAGTTCCAGAAAATTTATGACCAACCAAAAAGGACTTAAATTCTTAGTTTTATTTTTTCTCATATACTTTTGTAACCATGTGATAACCTACTTTTCAACAAAAAATCTCCTTATTGAAGATTGGTGCATTTTGGTTTTGTATATAGAAAACTCTTTATACTGATGTGTCATTTATTTGGGAGAATGCTGGTGTGGTGTCATAATGTTAAAAAGTTCAGCGTAAAAGGTTTTTCAAAAAAAGAAAAAAATAGTCATAATAACAGAATAAAATAACTTAATTAAATTCTAAAAAAATAACCAAGTAGTCAACTTTCAAAGAGTTTTTTTACAATGTTCCAAACTAAAGTTAATGTACATTAGTGGTCAAGATAGATAAGTTACAAGTTTTCCTTCATTAGGTAAGATAGAACTCATTCCGTTCCTAACAAAAGCAGTTAACTTGGATAGGTGATCAACTTAACAGGTTTTACTGTATGTTATATTTCTCTGGTGATTTGTAAATATAATTTTAAGGCCTATTATAAGTAGGGATGCACCGATTAATCGGCGGTGCCGATTAATCGGCCATAATCGGCCACCTTGCCGATTATTAATAATCGGCAAAATTTTACCGATTAATCGGCGGAAAAAAAGTTTTTAATGTAATTTTTTTTAAGTATACTTTCACCAAGAAACTACGATAAATAGCTTTATTAACAGTAAATGAATGTAATTTTCTTCAATCCCTACTATATCATGCAGCATGAAAGTGTACAGAGTTCAAAGAAACAAAGCAAATAGTTCATTCAATGCGTAAAACTGAATGGAAAATTAAAAGGTAACCCTCCTTAAAATTCTTTGAACTTTTAAATTGGAATGCGAAAACATGGATTCATTTCAATTATAATCCGTCAAATTTTTCTCATCAATCGGCTGAAAAAATAGTTCGAATAAAATTACTTCAAGGATGCTTGAACAAGGAACTACCATGGATAAATTTATAAACAATAAATAAATATTTTTTTCAAACACAAGTATAACATGTAGTACGAAAGTGTAGTGAGTAAAAACAGAACAAATAATTAGAAGAATTAAACATAAAAAAAATCTTCTCAGTTAAGAAAATGATTTAATAACTTAAGTTTCATATTTTAAATAAAAATACACATACCGACAACTCTGCAACATTTTCATCTACATACACTTTTCTCATAAGCATAATACTTTTAGATAACCTCTAATTTTCCAAGAATAAAAGTCTTTAATTAAATGGCTACTTATAGGGGTAAGTGGTGTACCTCGGACATATGTGTACCTCGGACCTAGGCTGATTACAGCTCTGCTTATTAAAATATATGAATAGCAACATGTGTAGTTGAAATATGTGCCTCTAGAGGTCTCACTGCATACCTTTCTGTTTTGCTGAAAGCTCATCTGATTGAAATATTATTATAAAAAGAAATCCACCATTCAAAAGTAAGTTTTTCCGGTTACTTTTGGGTATTTTTATTCTAAAACATATATTGTTTATTTTGAAATGAGGGTCATGCATTATACAGTCATGTTCTAGCTATAACACCGTGTGCTTGAAACAAAGTTAATCCTAACTGTAACACAATGGTCAGCTACTTTGTTTTTTATAACCAAGTGGTGTACCTCGAACCCAATACAAGTGGTGTACCTTGGACTGGTCCAAGGTACACACTTCTGCAGTGCATAACAATTACAACTCCTAAAATTTCATGCTCTTTAGTTTTTTGAAATGCCTTTTAAAATTCAAGTGAAATGTTTCCTTCCAAAACTAAAAATTTTAACTTAAATTATAAACTTAATATGCAGTTTTGCAACTGCATAATCATGATTTATGGTAAAGCTAATGATGAATTCTTAACTACATTTATATGTGCAATACACCGCTAACTCGGTTATTCCATCCAAGGACTTCAGTCCTTGGACGGTTTATATAACGGTGAATGAAAATATTTTTTAAAGATTTTGATTTCCTCCCATCAAATGTCAATGATTGCTCAGTGCAAAAGCAAGAAGAAAATAACACACAAAATGATTTTACTGGTGTGTCAACACTTGAAGCTAGTACTTCTTTGCCAAACATTGTCACTCGCCTGAAGAAATAAGGTCATATCCAAAGGCACTACCGAAAAAATGACCCACTAGGGGGAAGACCTAAAAGAACGTATTGTATTTTGACCGATACATCCCGGAAAGAACGTCTTGAAATAGAAAAGGCTAAAAGGGGGCAATGAAACAAGTAAAGCAAACTAAGACAGTAAAACCCCCTACCAAGCCAGCTAAGAGATAACTTTATTATTCTTCAGAGTCTGAACTTGAGAATATTGAAGATTTTTATGAGGAATCCAATAATTCAGAGGAAGATTTTAATGAGCTAGAAGATGCAGATAACATTAATATTTAGATTGGCGATTTTGTTTTGGTGAAATTTGCTGGCAAAAAAGCTATCAAATATTTTCTTGCAGAGATTATTTCTATTGCTAATGATGAATATGCAGTTAAATTTGTAAAAAAAAAGATCCAAACTGTGAGAAGTTTACAAGAGAAGATCCTACCATTTATGAAGTTGAAAAAAAGGATATATTCAAGCTACCACACCCAATACTATCTAGTGAATCAGAAAGGTAGCTCGAGAAGTTAACATTTGGAATTGACTTATCCAATTACAATCTTGGTTGGAAATAAGTGCAGCTTAAAAAAAACTCTCTAGCATGGTTTTCAGGAGATAGAGCATCTTGGTATTTTTTAAAAAGGGAAACGTGACAAGATAATAAGATCTAAATTTTTATTTATCTTTGAAACAAATTAAAAATGTATTTCTAAATTTATGTGTGGTTTACTGATTGATAAATAGTGATGTTCTTACTGAAAATCATGTTTTCTTTACCTGTTAATCATTGGTCCAAGGTACACCATCCCAAAACCCAAGGTACACCACCGGTGGTGTACCTCGGTTCTATGTGCATTATTATGTTTATTACAAAAAATGTAATTGAAATAAGTTTTAAAAAAATTTAAGATAATTATATGTAGTGTAAAAAATCATAAAGTTTCAACTTATGGTATTTTTTTTAAATTTGGCAAATAGTTATGAAATTAAAAATTGAAAAGCAAAAATAGGTCCGAGGTATCCCACTTTCCCCTAATTGAAAAATAAATTGAAATTAAGAGCATTCCTAAATCCCCTAATGCCGCAGCCCCCCTTTTAATTTTAATACTCATTTCTTGTGTGTTAATGTAATTTTGTTGACAATAATATCAAATTGGTTCAAAGAAATTTTTATAAAATTTAGAAATTATTTTGAGAAAATTGAAAAAATGGACAAAAAAAAATCTCTCAGAAATTAATAAGTAACTACGTGTTTTTTAAAATCGGAAACAGACGAAAAAACTGGTAAAAAACAGAGGAAAAAACTGATTGTGAAATTAGTATTATTAAAAATAATCATTAATCGGCTTAGCCGATTAATCGGCCGATTATCATAAGCCGATTAATCGGTAATCGGCCAATTTGCTTATCGGTGCATCCCTAATTATAAGCAATTAAATCAACTAACTTGCCTTAAGACTTACACATTTTTGTTCTTTTTGTTTGACAAGAAACTGTATTCAACTGCTAAATGTTAATTTATTTTTTTGTTTTTAACTCTTTGCTCCTTTTTATTACAGAGCAGCTTAAAAGGGCACAAAAACATAATAGGATTTTTAGATTCTAGCATCAATCCTGCTGGAGGAGGTGTTTATGAAGTTTTAATGCTTATGCATTATTATAGAGGTAAGTTCTTTATGTGTTTAACATTCCAAATAAATAGCAGCTGAATAACATCAGAAAAAGGTTTTAGTTTGAAGGACATAGGCCTTCTAAACAGGGTTGCTAAGTTTTCGACATGTTAAGGTTTTTGGCAATTTAAACCATAGTTTAAACTTTCTTGTAAAAATTCTCCTTGTCTAAAATGTCAAATAAAAAAATGCTAATTATTATTTATATTATTAAATTCTAAACATACTGAAAAAAAAAGTATTATAGTAGTGCACGGTTTAAGCTGAGTTTCAAAGTTGATAAGCAAAAAAGCTAAAATTAGTGAAAAGGCTTTAGCAAAATGCTAAGGGGTCAATCCATGTGAGATCATACAGCCATGTTGCTCACTATTTTTGATTTTTAAAACTTTTTGCCTGTTAATTAACTGTTATATTGGGAGCATGAAACAATGGTTTAAAAAATTTTAAACCTTCAGAATTTTTTTTGGCAAGCACTTTTCCGTAGCTGCGGAAGCGACTTTTCATGAAAAGAGTACTTTTTGAGGATGCTTATAACTTTTTTATTTATAAATATATCAAAATGATTTAAAAACCACTTGATTAAGCAAAAAATGATCTAAATTTCTATATCAGTTATTTTTCTGATAATTAGTAACAAATTTGTGTAAAATTAGCTTAAAACTAAGATTTTTTGTGTGAAATTTTACATTTTTGGCATAAAAATATTAGTAGAAGGAATTAAGACTCACCCTTACTTTTTTTCCCTTGAATAGATATCTCATAGGACTATTCCCAGAAGTAGTGTGAAACATTTGAAGACAGTCCTTTTTTTTATATAATTTGTCAAAGTTGGCATTTTGGAGAAAAAATGGTAACTTTGAGATTTAATATCTGAAAAGGGACTGAATGAAAATCTACAAAAATTTAACTGGATAACCTTCTTATAGTAGTAAATATGCACCAAAAATGTTATGAGTGATATCGTTCTAGTTTTAGAGATATGAAGCCTCAAAGTTGGCTGAAAAATCTCATTTATTTTGACGCCAAAAAATCATCACATAATGCAAAATTAATTATTTTCATAATATTAGATGAGTTTTTTGTGGTATAAACTAACCCTTTTACCAAAACATATAATATTTAAATTTATTTTCCATTTACAGAAAGAAATAATTTAGATATTATGCTTTTATATATGCTTTTTTTCTACGTGTTAGTCATAAAAACATGATTTTCCACTTTAAAGCTGGGCTTTCACGGTCTTTATGCATCTAGTAAGCAAAGAACAATTATAGTTTTAATCTAACCTACAACTCTTCATTCATTTTTAAAAGTTTAAAGCGTTAAAACCCCCCTACAGCACCAAAAAGTCGCTCAAAATCCGAATTTAAGCTCTAGATCCAGCCATTTTCCGTGAGACTGCGTCTGTATAAAACAGCAGAAAATGGCGGACGTATTTTCGCGGAAAAAGGTAGGATCTAGAGCAGTGTTTCCCAACCTTTTCAAGCTCATCACCCCCTTCAAGATGCTGACTGACACCTATCGCCCCCCCCCCTTTTTTTTTCTTCCTCGAAAAAACCATAATTTGGAGCAAGTGAACAGCTATAATATTAAAAATATACGTACCGAACTTTAATTTGAAGTAAAATGTACGCAATAAAGATATTATGACTAATCACTTTTAAACTAGAAATATTAATTATTAATTAAAATACCTATTTTTTTTTCTTTCACAAAGCGAACTGATATAATCATTTGAAGGGGAACATTTAACTAAGATCATTGACATACTTATCAAAATACAGAAGTGCATTTTTTCAAGAAATTATTTTCTTTTCTACGCTGGAATCTGGGTAATTAAAATCATTGAAACTAAAAATTGGAAGGAAAATAAATTGAAAATCTGAAAATTCATAAAATTGACAATGAATGATAAAATACTCCCTAAGGTTAATCCGAGGTGCAAAGAGGAAGCGCTTGAACTTCAATTTGTTTCTTTCTTAACGTGTAATTAATTGTCTGAAGCCTGAACAAGAGGTTTCGTACATGTTTACAATTTCGGTTTTCGTTACCCTTTTTTACTGCTATTTTCTCTTCTAAATACCCATTGCCCCCCCCCCCCATACTTAAGAATTTACCACTCCTTTAGGTACTTATATTTTTAATATTATAGCTGTTCACTTGCTCCAAATTATGGTTTTTTCGAGGAAGAAAAAAGAGGGGGGGGGGCGATAGGTGTCAGTCAGCATCTTGAAGGGGGTGATGAGCTTGAAAAGGTTGGGAAACACTGCTCTAGATCCTACCCTTTTCCGCGAAAATACGTCCGCCATTTTCTGCTGTTATACAGACGCAGTCTCACGGAAAATGGCAGGATCTAGAGCTTAAATTCGGATTTTGAGCGACTTTTTGGTGCTGTAGGGGGGTTTTAACGCTTTAAACTTTTAAAAATGAATGAAGAGTTGTAGGTTAGATTAAAACTATAATTGTTCTTTGCTTACTAGATGCATAAAGACCGTGAAAGCCCAGCTTTAAAGTGGAAAATCATGTTTTTATGACTAACACGTAGAAAAAAAGCATATATAAAAGCATAATATCTAAATTATTTCTTTCTGTAAATGGAAAATAAATTTAAATATTATATGTTTTGGTAAAAGGGTTAGTTTATACCACAAAAAACTCATCTAATATTATGAAAATAATTAATTTTGCATTATGTGATGATTTTTTGGCGTCAAAATAAATGAGATTTTTCAGCCAACTTTGAGGCTTCATATCTCTAAAACTAGAACGATATCACTCATAACATTTTTGGTGCATATTTACTACTATAAGAAGGTTATCCAGTTAAATTTTTGTAGATTTTCATTCAGTCCCTTTTCAGATATTAAATCTCAAAGTTACCATTTTTTCTCCAAAATGCCAACTTTGACAAATTATATAAAAAAAAGGACTGTCTTCAAATGTTTCACACTACTTCTGGGAATAGTCCTATGAGATATCTATTCAAGGGAAAAAAAAGTAAGGGTGAGTCTTAATTCCTTCTACTAATATTTTTATGCCAAAAATGTAAAATTTCACACAAAAAATCTTATTTTTAAGCTAATTTTACACAAATTTGTTACTAATTGTCAGAAAAATAACTGATATAGAAATTTAGATCATTTTTTGCTCAATCAAGTGGTTTTTAAATCATTTTGATATATTTATAAATAAAAAAGTTATAAGCATCCTCAAAAAGTACTCTTTTCATGAAAAGTCGCTTCCGCAGCTACTGAAAAGTGCTTGCCAAAAAAAATTCTGAAGGTTTAAAATTTTTTAAACCATTGTTTCATGCTCCCAATATAACAGTTAATTAACAGGCAAAAAGTTTTAAAAATCAAAAATAGTGAGCAACATGGCTGTATGATCTCACATGGATTGACCCTAAGGTTAATAAATAGTGAATCTGTTTACTATCTTTCTAACTGCTTCTATGTATTTCATCTCCTGGCGAAAGCTAAATTCAATATTCAGTCTTGACATCTTGAAAGAAAATTTATAGTAGGTAACATTTTTTTTTTAATTAAAGTGAAAAATTTAGAATTTTAATTCACATTAAAAGAACACAAGATTTTTTTAATCGTTAATAATGCATTTATTGGGAGGATTTTATGCTCATTAAAACAATATATTGTTGATTTTAATAGCATTTTATACATGTGGGTTACAATTTATAACAAGATTAAGTTAGATATCACCATGCTTGTTTTCTCTCTCAGATCCTGCATTGTTTTCTTTTTTTCTTATATTGGAACAAAAAAGCGAAAATGGCCTTGTTTCAGTTTCACAATTTAGGTACTAATTTCACGTATCGTAGCAGAAAATCGTAGCAGTAAGTGATAGATTAGGTAATTTAAAGTTGAAATAAAGAAATATATTCAACTTCGTATCATGGTAATGCTCCTGGAAAACACCACACATTTGACTTTCAAAATGCAGCAAATGTACTGGCTAATGACCTAAAATCCATAATACAGGCCCTAACAGTGATTAACCCTTTAAGCGGTCTATTTTACCGGAAATGCTTCCAAAAAAGGCATATTTTTTTGTTGCATATAGTTAAGTACCATACTTAACAGAATAAGAATTTAAAGAATTTTTAATTTTTTTGTTTTTCGTTTTCAATGCTTTTACAATATTTTTTATTTTACAATTTTGATCACAAAATCCCGAAATATTTGCTTTTTTCAAGTACATTCTGCATGCAGTAATGAATGGCTTACAAATTATGCAAAAATTTCTCTCACACTTACTGTGAATTTTGAGGTGTACAATTTTCCGAACAGTTCGGGAAAACCAGAAAAAGAAATCTGAAAATATCGATGGCCATACGCCGTACGGGCAAACCAGATGAGACCAATTTCGGGTAGCACGTACACCGTACGGGCAAACCGCTTAAAGGTTTAAATAAATTTGAATACTAAAAATTTTTTTTGTTCAATCCAACTAATGATATAATGTAAGAAAACTTTCTGGATGGATGCAAGAAAATTAAAATTGATTTTCATTAAATCACACATTTTTTTCCCTTGTTAGTCAAAAGGTTAAATACTTCTTTTAGTGAATATAAAAATTATCAGATAAGCCTTGTGCTATAATATAATTGAAGCTTAAAACCAACGTAGAAAAAGCACGAATTATGAGGAAAATGAAGCATATAGCTATCATGGGATATTAGCTATATGTTGCAATTCCTTCATAATTTGTACTTCATGTACATTGGTTTTTAACTTCAAGCATACTTCGTTTAATGCTTTCTCTTTCGAAATTTTATTACATTATTAGTGTCATTCTTCACTTGTACATGAGGCATGTTTTGCTTAAGATATAAAAAAAAATCCATGTTTATTTATCATTAGTCTAAAAAAAAAAATATTTTTTTTTAGGTCATGTATTACAACTTATGAATGAGCGACTTCAGACAGGATTCACTGAATCAGAAGTATTGCAAATATTCTGTGATGTTTGTGAAGCAGTTTCACGTCTTCACCATTGTCAGACACCTATAATTCATAGGGATCTCAAGGTAAGTAGTACCTGAGGTTGGCACTTTGGTTGTATTTTTCGCAAAATAAAAATATCTGCGAGGGTTGATTGTGATAAATAAGGCCTCCAATTGTATAAAATAATAGCAGAAACATCAGAATGAAAGAAATTTACTCTTACATATTGTAAACTCATTTTTCAGCATAGTCACCATTAAAAGTTAAAGAAAGCTTTGTAATTTTTCTAAAATATCAAATCACTAAGTTTCTCAAAATAATTGGGGAATTGGCTGACAGAATTAATGTGAAAAGTATTTTTTAATTTTGTGTGAAAAAAGGAGATGTACTATCCGGAACATGAGGGTTTTTTTAATAATAAAAGAATATAACCGCTCTGTTTAAATGTTCTATATTTTACTGAACTAAAACTAGCTTCAAAAGAAGTGTTTTCTTTTTTAAAATTTGTTTAAAAACTGATAGATTTTTAAGTATTAATAGAAGTTTGTATAGCAATTAAAATAAAAACATTTTTTTCGACAAAAATATTTTCATCGTGGCAACCTTTTTTAGGCAGTCCCTTTCAAAGACCTTTTTTATGTTCTAAAAATTCATAACTGCATTAAGAATTAACCCTTTACAAAGTTATTAAAACATTGTGTACACAATTGACAGTTTATCAAACATGTACCCTATAAGATAGCTATTTTTTTTATAAGTTTTCTGTCTTCTTTTTTTTTTTTTTTTTTTGTAAGAACTTTTATTTTTCTTCTGCAGGTAGAAAATATTCTTCTTAGTGACAGTGGAAATTATGTGCTTTGTGATTTCGGAAGTGCTACTGCAAAAGTTATAAATCCACAGTCATACGGTGTTACCCAAGCTGAAGAGGAAATCAAAAAGTGAGAATCCAGAAATTTTTTACCGAAATTTATGATTCGTCAATTTACTTTTAACGATAAAAAATTAAGGTGTACATAGGAAGTTACATGTTAAACATAATACGGTATTAGCCAGTATGACGCAAAATTCGAGGGTCACCAGATATCCAATAACCCTTGCTTGGTCCTTTCTAGCATGCCTGAAAAACCAAGGTTAGGAAGACTAATAATAATTTAATACCATGACAAACATATTTGATTTAAAAAATAATGTATTATGCTGCTGTGCTAAGCTCAGAAGTGGTATCTGCACTTTTTATCAAAGTTGTATATTTGTTACCCAGGGACCGCGCTGAGGATTTTAAGTTGTTAGCCAGTAAATTAGCCAAATTCCAAAAGTCTTAGCCAAACTTCGAGAGTTTTAGTCAAAGAATTTTAATTGTTTGTTTTTCTAGTGTAATAAGTGTATTTTTCCCCCAAGTGAAAATTTCTGACAATTTTCCATTCGCCAATACTTTAGCCAAATCAGAATTTTCTTCGCCGAATTTTCTATTTTATCGCATTTGGCGAGGTGGCGAACGCTTAGCGCGGTCCCTGGTTACCAGATGATTCTTTGCAACAGACAACCTAATTACTTTGTTTTATGGTCATTTGTGAAGAGGAAACATTAAAATAAAATTCTTGAAAAAATGGCTTCTAAATGAATTATATGGATGTATAAAATTTTAAACAGCAGTTCGTTTAAACTCAGATGCGACTTTTGTGCTTAGTATGGCAGTATGTATATAGAAGTCATTTTATTACTGTTAATAAGCAGTTTAATTGTGTAAAAACATTAATTAACTACAGCAAAATAATGCACCGTCAAGCCACCGCGATTCTTCTCATCTCCATGACCTGAAATTTATTGGTTTGTTTTTGAAAAAGATGTTATTCAGGATATTCATTCATTTATTGTTTTCCTTGCAGTGGTTTGCTTCTTCATTGAAACTGAGCAGGGAAATTTACTTTTGTTTTGTTAGAAAATGAAACTTGAATTATCCAGCATGCTGGTCAACCTCATTTTTTCCAGCAAATGCGGGTTAATACGATAACCATTTAAAATTATTAAGCGGAAGCCCAAAACAGTTTTGTTTTTTAAATAAATAGCAATGTGTCAGCTGTGCAAAATATTCGTTGTTTAATAATTTGCATAAACATACAATTTGCATTAAAATTTTGTTACAACCTTGATCTCAGATGTAATAAAAATATTTTCATGTTTTATCTTATCTATTTCATCTGGTTATAAAAGAACATTGCTTAGTTCTTGAAATGTATGGAAAAGAATGCAATGCATATTTTACAAAAATAAACCATAAATTTATCCATATTTGTTAAACCTAGGTAGGGGAGAGTGGTAATGAATGGGCCATGGTGATGAATGGGCCACTAACAAAATATGAAAAAGTATTTGCATGAATTTTTTTTTTTTTTTGATGCCATCAATAGATGTAGCTATTTGTTCTACTAAACTCATCCAATTTTCATTCGTTTGCGCTGAGCCATTTTTAAACTAGAGTAGCATGGTCAAGAATCTGACTGAAAAGTAAGTTTTTCCCTTTTTAGTAAAACATTTCCTAGCTAAAATGTACCAAGTATTTCACTGCATACGTATGTATAAGTTAGTCTTTCCATATCTATAAATTAATTTTAAGATGTATTTTGATGTTATTTAAATTCAATATATTTGAAATACCTAAATGTATTCCAAAAGTATAGGTGGGGCTGAATGGGCCACCATGTCATGGTAATGAATGGGCCACCTAAATATTGTTTTTCTTCCTTTTCTTTGGATTTTCGCATTAATATGAAACACAACTGACTCATAGATAAAGATTACTGTCGTCAAAATAGGTTTGTAGTAACTTCTAAATATAATTTGCAGATCTATATTATATTCCTATGGTACAATAGACCTCTGGTCCCAGTGCGTGACTTGAAAAAGCCCCCCTTTCTCCTTCATATTATATTCCTCACATACACAAATTTCATTTTCTTTCTTGGTAACTTAAGTTAGATATTTCTTATTCCAGATGTCTAGTAAATTAAAAAAAAAAAAATTTGAATTTTGACAAGTTTGAAAATGAAGATGAAGTTTTTGAAAGTGATTTTTAATATTATTTTTGAAATATATAAATTTTGTTAAATCATAGTGTGTATTATCTGTTATTTTTTTTATATATATTTGATGTTATTTATTTCTTACAATCTTATTATTTAGTCATTTTTCTGTTACAATTGGTATGAATCAGTTTTATTTTAATTGCATCAGTTTTGATGTTTATATAATTTTAAATCAGTATGATTTTGTATCATCATGTCAAGTGCCACATTTATTTTGTCATATTCAGCAAATAAAAGATTAAATCCACATGTTTTCATTGAATTCATTTAGTGGCCCATTCAACCCCATAGGTGGGGTTGAATGGGTCAAATTTCAAAATTTTTATTTTCTATTATAATTCATTATAGACAGGTGCTAATCCAACTTTTATGACTTTTTTAGATAGCCAGATAAGTAAAGTAACTAAAACACCAATTTAGAGTTAAAACAAAGTGTTAGAAAAAATTACAAAAATTCAAAACTAAAAAGTGGCCCATTCATTGCCACTCTCCCCTACTGTACTAGATGGTTTGAAGATACAATTAATACAGCATGTGTTTGATTAAAATAAAACAAAGGCATTCAAGTGATGTATGAAAACAAATCTTGGAGATGCAGATTTGATCAACTTTGCTGTGTGTTCTTCAGTAGTTTAATTGTATTAGAAAATTCTTCTGTCCAAGTTCTGCAATAAGAGCCTATATGTGTGATCAAAATATATGTTTTTGATACATGAGTTATAGGACACAAATTCTTACTATCAGTTATTAAGGATTATAAATAAGTCTTGAATACATATGAATTTATCATTTGATATGTTCAATTTTTTTATAGGTATACTACACTGTCTTACAGAGCACCTGAAATGATAGATTTATATGGTTCCACACCTATTACGACCAAAGTAGATATTTGGGTAAGTCGATAATTATTAATAACTGCTGTTATATAAAGGTCCAGGTATATTTTCTTGAAGAGTTGTGATGGGAATGGCCTCTTTATTTATTTTATTTCATTTATTTACTCTTTTCCGGTAAGCATTGCAAAAGTTTTTTTTTTTAATTTTTGCAATCTCCTGAAGATAAGATTTTATCTTTTCGTGCCTTGTAATGTTTAACACGTCATATATAAACCTGAATAATCTGGAAAGGTTAGAAAAATTTTAATAACTGACTAAAGAATACTTTTTTTCAATCAAAATCAAAGATAAGGCATTGTCTTTATCTTTTTAGCTAGAGTGTTTTTGTTAGAAATGTTATGTACCTTTTTTCTTATTTTCAATTCATTTATATGCTAGTCACAAATGACCTAAAAATTTCCTTCACAATTTTTTCCCCTGTTATTTTTCAACCGAAAAATACCAAGACATGAAAACTGAGATAAATATACTTATATGTACTGTACGTCATGTACATGGCAACAAACGCGTGAAAAGTTGGGCCACTTTAGTAGGTAGCCAGAGTTAAAATTATCATTAGTGTCAAATATTTAACCTACAGCAATTTGATTGGCTAATTTTCACATTGTAACTAACTCAAAACTTGTTCATCCTTATAGAGTCATGTTCGAGCATTACAGGATTTATGTTTTATTTTGGTTTGGTTACTGTTTTGGAATTTTATGTAACTTTTGTAAAAAAAATTTATGTATTCAGCTGATCAACACAGCGGTTTACCCTCAAAGATATATAATAGTTTGAAACAAAATAGAACCAATGTGTAATCTACGCCTTTTTAATTCATTGGTATTGTAACATATGTTCAAGTCTATGTTAAAACTATTTTCTGCTTTAATTTCATTCATTTTTTTTTTCCCTTTCAGGCTTTAGGATGTCTACTATATAAGCTTTGTTTTTTTTCTCTGCCTTTTGGTGAAAGTGCTTTAGCTATACAGAGTGGAAATTTCAGCATTCCAGATAATTCTCGTTATTCAAAAAATGTTCATTCCTTAATCAGTATGTAATTAAAATCTAGTTTTTTGCTCTGCCAGAACTATTTACGTATCAAAACTAATGTATGGTTTCTCTTCAATATTATTTAGGGTATATGCTAGAAACAGAACCTGAAAAACGACCAGACATCTTTCAAGTTTCCTATGTAGCATTTAAAATAGCAGGAAGGGAGTGTCCTGTTTCCAATTTAAAAGTATGCTTAAAACGAAAATGTAGTATTATAAAGTTTTTTCTTGGAGTAAACATATTGTATAATATTTTTCCCTCTTGTAATAGAATGCAGCCATTCCAGATATTGATAAGCTACCTTCTCCTCAAACAGAAAGCGAGGCTAAAAAAGCTACTGCTAAACAACAAAAGTAAGGCCATCAATATTGCATGCTATATTTTGCAAAGTTTTTTAAGTGAAACTTTTAAAACTATGCATGTGTGAATTCAGTATGGTCGTACGAATTTAAAAACAAGGATAAAAGTAAAAATTAGCACAATGTTAATGTATTCTTCTCCCTACAAAAACTATATTCACAACAGTGAAATGATTTTTTAATAACTTTTCGGAGACTGCCCCTGAATTTGTTTTTTAACTGAAAAAACATAGCATTTTAGAAAATTATTTTAGTGCTTGAGAAAATTTATTGTGTCTTGAAATGAATAACAAAATATAACATTCACATCACGCACTATCACATATAGAAAATAGAGAAGATATTCAAACTTCTGTGAATTGGTGGTTTAAACGAGAAATCAATCATAAACTTCCAACAAAACACAAATTTCTTATCTTCTTCTACTTGAAATAGATGTGGTAGAACAGTCATTAAATAAATTGCATAATGAGACTGAATTCTCCGTCAGGATGTTTTAAGTAATTTTCAAATATTCTAAAAATATTTGTTTGTGGTTACATGGTTTTGGGGAAAGCTGGGGAACAATTGTTTCCTTTTGATTACACACCTGTTATAGCTTTGCTGCTGTGTGTAGTAGCACTTAGTTCCCTGAAGTGGAGTATTTTAAAGACATAATTTGTGCCTGCATTTTACATGTATTTTGTTTTGTTTCTTCCTATAAAAGGCATGGAATGTATGTCCTGAAAACCTTGAAAGGACAAACTAGATAGCACATTTCACAGTTTTTGACTTAGTGACACCCTTGATCATACTGTTGCTGTTAATTGAAGGAGCAAGTGGATAAAAGTGATATGTGACAATTTTTGAAAAACTTACTTTTTATCATGGATAAAGGCGATAACGAGTTAATTTTTTCTTTTTTTTAAGCTTTTTCTAGAAATTAAAAAAATTGTCACATATCATCTTTATTCACTTGCTCCTTCAATTCTGTTTGTGAGCTAACATAATTGAACACACACAAATTTGAATTTGTATTAATCGGCGAAATTCAAATGTCACATATCACCTTTATCCATTTGCCCCTTCATTATTAGTTTTGAAACATTATTTCAACTTATAAAAATAATTTTTATAAATATGTTAATTATGCATGGTTATTACGCTTCCAGGCCAGCATCTACACCTGTGATTGAAGGGACTTCTGTGGCACCTCGGCAAAGGCCCAAAGGTTCCCAAGCTCCATCTGGTGTTGGAAGCTTAACACTTTTACCTCAAACTACTCCTGTTACTGGTAAAAGAACACCCACAACACCACACGGTAAATTTACTTATTTTGTTACATGCTGCCATTTAAATCGAAGTTCATTACATTCTTTTTTAATTCATTTGCTCTTGAAACATGAGTTTCACTTTTCAAATTACTAATGCCAGCTATTGCTAAAAATTGAATGCGATTTAGTCTTTAGATTTTTTTATGAATCATATTCATAGTTATTTCATTTTTCACGCTAATAAAAGCCTTTTAATTTTGAATTCAAGCATAGTTTGTTCATGTTTGTAGTTAAATAATTTGAAAGTTAACCAATGTTTAAACTGTATTTTATCTTTTGCTTTTCAGCTTTAAAAGATTTTTTTTTCTATTTGTTACATTTTTATCAATTAGTGCATGTTATTTAAATTCTCAATGTTGAATAATACTTAATGTATTTTCAATAAAATTCATAGTAAAATATATCTATTAACATTGTACTATTGTGTTACTGTCTTTTAAAGTAACATTTGGTACAAAACAAAATTCAACTTTTTCCTGTTATGTTGTAATGTGAGTGTAAAACATGCCTCCCAGTTGATGCTGGGTTCTATCATGTATTTGTTATAGTAAGGTTACCATATTTTGAAGTCTAAAATTTGGGACGCCATATTATTTTTAAGTATTGCCTTTCATGAATGAATTTTTATCATTGTTGTTATTTCTTTGGGGTGGTATTCATTTATTTCGTAAAGATATATATTTTTAATTAAGATTAAATATCACACAAAGTTTGTTTAAAATGATTACAAGTTAGTTTGCAATCCCTCTAAATTGTTTGAATAAAGTAACTTTTTATTATTCTGCTACATAAATATTTCTCAGAACATGTTTTTTCTTTCTTTTTTTCTATCTTAAAAGTTCTTCATTTCAATCAATTTTTATCAAAATTTAATTTGGTGATTATAACGTACCTTTCAAAATGACTTTAAGCTGCTTCTTATCACTAATCCCGAAACTGTTGTAACATTAGTGTTATTAATCGATAGCACTAATGTTTATATGTACTGTTTATAGCACTAAATGATAGCACTAAATTTTTTTGCAAAACAAAAAACCAGCTTTTTTTGTTTTGCAAAAAAATTACTACAAATTTTCAGCTGAAAATAGTTGTAAAAAAAACATATGGTAATCTTGGTTAGAGATCTTATGTATTGTTTTTTTTAAATAGTTATTAAGTTTTACTGAATGCTTTTTTGTTTAAGAATGTGTATTAAGATTTTCACTTCTCAATTTCCCAGAAAATTGTACTATTCTGCTTCAATGGTATTTTATGCTTCATATAAATTAAATAGCATTTTTAATATGTTATGATTACATTGTTAATGTATGTGTTGAAATATTTGTAAATTATGTTTCCTAACGCACATTATTTGAATTCTATTTTACTCTTACTGCATGCTTTCGTCGCATATGTTTTGGAATGAAAAATATATATATATGCTCCCTCAGTTTAACTCGTTACTGTCATGCTGAAAGCTTTGTAATCACTCTCGGCTTCCGCTGGACTAATTCTAACCTGTCTTTCCAGATGTGACTAACCCATCAACTTTACTTCTGCCCCCTTCTGCTTCTTGTCAGTCTCACATATCTTCTCCGATAACTCCCCTGGGCTCGACCTCCCAGACCCTCCTCTCCATAAGCCAGTGTGCGACCCCCGCAACAACCCCCCAAACCGCCCTCTCCGCCCCGTCTCTCGTCAGCCCCTTTTCCCAGAAAACCTTTCTCGTGCCTTCACCAACTTCTGTCTCTACCGCAGCGGCCGTCTTGTCTTCGCCGGACGCTTCCTCCCAACTTCTAGTCAGTCGTCGGAAGTCCTCCACCGAGGCACCCGTGATGGAAGCAGCCGCCACTACTCCTCAACTCAACTCGGCAGCAGCGGCAGACGAGCATCGCTCTTTCTTGGCTGCGGCCTCCATTCCGGAAATAACCCCCCATAATTTAGTCTCTGTCACGCCCCCGCCATCTCCTACACCGAGTCAACATAGTCATCATAGGAGAAATGCTAGTGATACTTCTGCCTTTGATAAGTAAGTGGCTTTTGTGTTTATTTCGTTCAAAAACTAAATCTGTACCTCAGGACTAGAATAACATAAGCCTGAAAATGGTGGTTTTCAGATTTTTTTTTCCCATTGTAAGTAGAATCTTATTGTGTATACGGAAAAAAAGTTACTAATAATAAACAGCAAAAATACTTGCATATACATATGTACATCATACACATACCATATGAACACGAACCTTTTAAAACTTTACAATTTTTTAACTGAGCAACTTTTTATCTTATCCTGCACAGTAGTCATGTGACTTACAATAGTCTGGTTTTGAAGTACAGGAATTGATAAAACTTTGCAGCTCCAAATGGAGGCATTTTATTTGGGAAGAAATAGCAAAGAGAACTTTCACCACCCTTACACTCTCTTTTTTTTAATGTTAAATGCTTTAAATGTGTATTTTAAGTGAAAAATAAATAATAAATAATATATTAGTATTTCTTTGCAACGTAAAGTTTTAAGTGGAAGAAAGTAGCATAAAATGATATTTCCCTCCTTTTATTTATTGTTTAGGCAAGTATTCTAAGTAACTTCCCCAAGTAACTAAACTGCCGAGTTTGACTCTAAACAGAAGTTTTCTTTTTTTGCTCTTTCTACAGACAAAGTAATTTTTTTAATCATAAAATAAGTAAGTAAACATTACTGTTTGTTTTATAAATAATTCTTATTGGACAGATTCTTTTCTCTACTAATAATAAAGCTGAAGGTGGATCTGTCTGTCCTCCTTTCCTTCCTTCTGTCTGTTACGCGCGTAGCGCCAAAACCGCTCGGTCGATTTTCATGCCACTTGGCACAAAATTAGTTTGTAGCATGTAGTTTTGCACCTCGAAGCGATTTTTCGAAAATTCCATTTCGTTCTTTTTCTATTCGAATTCTTAGCGGAAATTCGATAAAATAGGGAAGAAATATTTCATACACATTTTCAAGTCTTATGTCATTCGAAAGCTTGAAATTTTCTGCATAAAATGAAGTTTTTTCGAAGTTTCTACGATCATCAGGAGAGCTGTAATAATTGTTTTTAGAATCCTGAAATTCAAGGCTTACCTTCAGTAAAGCAAGCCAAACGATTCTAAAATGGTTGAACTCTAGAATAAAATTTGTTTGAAAAGAGAGATAAAATGAACTATTTTATCAACGGAAATCAACTTTTCATGTTGTTACTATGGTTACGTGTTCATGCTTATTTTTGTTTCGTTCTTTTTCCAGGGTTGCCAGCGTCAATCTTCGTAGGCTACGGCCAGACGTAGAATTTTTGATTCTACGGTAGTATTTTTTCGGCCCAAATAAGGAGCGTAGTATTTTTCTGGCAACCCGGTTTCCAATATACTAATGACTTAATTAAAAGATTTGGCGTTTTTTTTGTTTTTTTTTTTTTTTTCATTTTCATATATTTCGCATTTCAGCAACATTGATTTTGGCAACGTTTGGAAACAGTAGTATTTTGTAATATTTTTTTTAGAGGAGGCGTAGTATTTTTTTGTTCCAATTCTCTGGCAACCCTGTCTTTTTCCCAGTGAAGATGCTTTGGGACCCTGCTTGGCGCGTTTTCAAAAAGTCAACTACGCAAAATAGCTGGGGTTACCACGCTTGACGCGCCTATCGTTCATTTAGCGAGAAAAGGGTACCTAAAGCACAGATTAACGAAATATCGTATCAGTTGCGATATTGCATCGTTTTTTTAAAGTGTTTCATTTCGGAAAATGTATTGTTTTGTTTTTTAAGCTAGGAAAGAAAACTTTCTTCTTCTTTTAAACTTTGGTAAGATTTCTGTTGGTTCCTGTTACCAACAAAATTGTTCTTATTTTCTCTTTTGGCTTATTTTTGTCCATCTCCCTTGGGGCTGCATTCGAATATTCCAAGGGGGTGTTTTACCCCATTTATCGGGTAAATCAGTGTTTTCAATGCAAGGTGATATGAATTGGTTAACAAAAGTGATATGAATTGGCGCGACCACTTGGCGATATATCGCCAAGCTTTTGATCGCCAAGTATTTGACACCAAATTGGCGAATTGTTTTTTTTTTTTTTTTTTTTTTTTTTTTAGGTTCAATTTGGCGCTGTTGGCGATATTTTGCGAAAAATCCACTGAATGATGTTAAAATCGACGATATTTAGGAGATTAATCATTGTAAAACATTTTTTTGCATTGTTTCGTAGCAAACTAGGGATACAAATGTTTGAATTGTTATCTTGCTCACTCCGAGCACTATTTTAGCACTTAAGGCATCTACTAAGAAATTTACACGTAAAATTAAGTAGTGTGGGGTCCATATCAGATCTTTATATCACTTTGAAGGAATTATAGTTGAATAAAACTAAAATAGAGCATTTTTTCTGCTATATCAATTATTTTACAAATGAACTTTTAATTTTATACCACGGGCAAAGCCGTGCGGGTACCGCTAGTAAGGAATAAACTGGGTTGAATCTTTGAAGTAGGGGGGGGGGAGTTGAATTTCTTTTAAGTTTCAATTCTATAGCTATTAGTGTTTTTGTGAATGCAATTTTTAAAAAAAAATGATTTCCATTTTTAATGTTGAACTTCAATGTACAATTCTCTTTTTGTTTAGAAATGTTGCAAAGGAGATAACTCAGTTTTTAACTCCTTATGAAACATCTCAGAACCATTCACTAGTTATGAATGAAACTCAGCCTTCTGCTGCTACTCAAGAGAAACACTTAAATGATCTATCACAGTGGAACCCCTTTGTAAATGCAGTTACAACTCCTAGTAATTTAGCTGAAGATCATGCTTTTGGTCAAGAGTTTGATAAAATTCGGCGTGGATCCCAAAGTAGTAAGTTCTCTCTCTTTTATCAAATGTATAGTAAATGTTTAAAACACACAATGTAGAAACTTGAAAAACTTGCACCTCTTGATGGTACAAGGCATATTTTTATGGCCATATTTTCGGCTATGGATTCTAATGGCTATGGTTTCCATCAGTATGGTTTCTATTTATGTTATTCATGTTGCATGCAATAATTATGAGTTAAATTAAATACCCAAAAGCAAGTTTGGAATCTTTGCTTAAAATGTACCATGTAGAAATTCAAATGTTTATTTAAATTTAATGTTTTTTACTCTTTGAGACTTTGTGGAGACAAGCCTTCTAGGTGTGGCAAGAACTAAAAGTTACTATTAAGTTGAACTAAGTTTTTTTTTATACATGAGTTGATGAACAATAGAATTGTTTCGTATGTTTTAAAGTCTCAACTTACTTCCTCTGTCATAATGCCTACATTTTATTTCCACTTATTTTGTTTGAGAAAAAATTTTTTCCTACTAAAACTGAAACATAAAAATTTCATTAGAACATTTATAAAAACTATATTATTCACTCTTATATTATCATCAGTGTGGCTAAATAAAAGTTTATTTTTAATCTTTACAATTTTACTGTGAGTGAGCTGGGGAATAGATTGCAGTTTCTTAATATAAATATTTAGCAAGCTAAATATAAGACAGTTCTACTTTCATTTTGTGTTACTAAAAATAATAATATTGATCAATACACCTTTAACACTTTTTGATCTTCATTCTCTGAAGAGAGAACAAAAACATAATGCTTCAAATGATTATTTTTATTAGGATATATACGAAGCAAATGTTTACCCCCCTCCCCGATCAGTTTGTTTTGCCCTCCGTAAACTATTTCGTTCTAAGTGATAAATCAAGTTTTATGGATAATCAGTAGTGTAGATCTGCTTTACATACATTTCGAAAATTATTTATTAAATAAGTTTGTGTTTAAATTTTTTTTTCATGCTACTAACTCCTGTTTTATTTATAGCACATATGAGTTACAATGGACAACCTTCTTGCATGCTCAACAATAATTTTGAGTTTTATTTTGAAATGTGTAGCATATTTTATAATTTATGAGAAATAAGTACTTTTTAAACTGCTCTAGATGTTTTTAAATATCTTCACTAGTTGGAAATTTCTTAAACAACATTATCATTTCAGTAAAAGTACAATTACTGTGTTCCTAGGGCGCAGTGTTTAGGAAATAAAGTGTTAAAAAAAAGACCCAGTGTTTAGGCTCAAAACTATTTTGCTTCAAGTTATGCTTTGTTTCAGATGGATGCAATTCTTGTATAGTTGCTCTCATCAGGAATGGATTGAATGTCTTGCTGAAATTAATGTTGTCTTTTTCCCCCTGAAAGTATTCTTAGGAATTGAGTTTTAATAATGCAGCAATAGCTCTTGGTGTCGTGAAAATTAAAAAAAACAAAACAAAAACAGCGAGAATAAATCAAAAATATGTCAAAGCTAAAACAGATCGAAGTTACAGAGACATTCTGACAAAATTATCTTAGTTCATTTAATTGTAGAACTTTTTTAATGTAACTTTGAGTCTTATTCAATGATTTTTTTTTTATTAAGCATAAAATTTCAAGTTTTTGCGACATTAATTTCAGCAACCTTTGATATCCAAATTAACTCGTTTTGGCCAGTTTGGTGAAAAAAATGTTAGTGAGTCATGACATAGCTATAAGAGAAAAGTTAACCCTTATCACCCTTATCTGGCCTCTGTGGCTCATAAAAAAGAGCAAATTTTTCTACTGAAATTAATCTTATCACCTTAATACGATAAAATATGCTAAGTCATAACTTGGAAAAAATTTGTGTGATATGATACATAAAGAATTTTGAAAAAATCTACTATTGGGCCATTCTCCGGTTACGCACGGGACATTTGCAGACTTTTGAAGTTCAAAAAATCAGTGGAAAAGGATGTGCATTCATGTTTTATTGCAGTTTTATTATAAATCAAGATTGATTCTTGAAGTTTAAGTGCAAAATAAAATTATAATTATTGTTTAAATATATAGAAAATGATTGATTATGCTGGTTACGCACGGGACTCGGAAAGAAAAGAAAATTCCACTTTTACTTCTATAGCTCATGAACCCTGTGAATTTAAAACTTCTATCTAACCATTGTATTTTTTTCCTAACAGCTAAATAGTGCTTCTACCCAAAAATGCTACATTTTAATCAAATAAATAAATTAGTGAATTTACAAAATTATTGCATTTGGGTTACGCACGGGACAAACCCAAGGTTGCGCACGGGACACGTCTGAATGATATTCTATATCAGCTAGAATAATTTAAAAATATTTATAATAATTGTATTTCTAATGAAATAAAAGCTATTGTATTCATTAGCGCAGGCGCGGATCCAGAGGGGGGGTCATGGGGGTCATGACCCCCCCTTAACCGACAAAATATAGCAAAAAATTGCATTTTTGGTACTTATATTACGAAAAAATTGTCAAAACCCCCCATTTTTGCCCAAAAATTGCACTTTGACCCCCCCTTTCCGAAAATGACCCCCTCCTTAGCCAGAAGCTGGATCCGCCCTTGCATTAGCGTGAACCATTATAAGTGAAGTTCAAAAAAAAAAGAAGGTATTTAGCATAATTAATGTTTTTTTAAATGTGACTAGTACACGATTCCTAATATTTATTATTTAGTTCATAATTATAAAATGTTTTTAGCAAGTGAGTGGCAACAGTTACTTATGCGTTAGACCCCTGAGGATGAATGCAAATGCGTAATATGCGAAAAAAATTTTCTTCAACTAAAAGCACTAAACATTTCATATGATTCGAAATTATTTTGGGAGGAGTCACTTTGTAACGATTATCAAAACTCCGAATGCTGGCAGGGAATTTGTGAAGTTTGCTGCAAAGGTCAAAAGTTCCAATGTGCTGAAAACCTTTCCGAAAATGTGTCTTGGAAAAAACGGGAAAAGAACGAAGATGCAAAAATATATTGCAAAGTAAAAGAGACATGCATTGGAGAACTTTTGGACTGCATGCGGGACAGCTTTGCTAATGTAACTTCTCATTTCAATACCAAACGGATACAATTTTGACAGTTTCAAATTGATAAAAGTTCTCTTGAAACAAGAGTTTTGCAGTTAGATTTCGCGATGAACTACAGTTGCTCATACTAGGACGAAGTTCAGAGTGCACTTTGGACAAGAAAAAGTGTAACTTTATTTACAGCTGCAGTATTTTCCCAAGGTAAATGTAACACTTACCTTATTTGTTGTGATACTTCAGAAAAAGAAAAAAAAAATACTGTGAGAGCATTTATTGAAAAAATGTACATTGAGCTTCAGTCAAATGCAAATGAAAACAAAATGTTGGAGGAAATAATTTGAACAGATGGCCCAGCATCTGAATTTAAAAACAGATTTATGGCTTCGCTGCTGAAAGATCTCAGCAACAAATTCAAGAAAACCTTTCATTGGAAAGATTTTGCTGCAGACCACGGGAAAGGAGTGGTGAATGGAACTGGGGGCAAAGCAAAATGCTTAGTCAGAAGGGCAGTAATGTCCAAAAAATCAAATGCCCCAATTGTGGAGTCGGCCTAAGACTTTGCGAGCGTTGTAAAAAGAGCAATGCCATCAACAAAAGTCATGCTGTGTTTAGATAAAGACATAAAGAGGGACACAGTTTGGTCAAAAGCAAATGCAATACCAGGCATTTCAAAGATGCAAGGCATGAAGCATAAACCTATTTCAGGCTTTGAGTTCTTTCTAAATGCTGCAACACCTGTAATTAATGTTCAGAGAAAGGCAGTTAGTAGTGTAAATATTGGCAAGTGAAATTACGTAGCTGAATTATAATTTTAGAAGTACAGCAAATTATCGATTATCCGCGGTCGGATTATGAGCGATTCGAATTATCCGCGGGCTTTTAACACTTTTATTTCCTTTTCCCTTTTATTTTCATGGTGATAATTTACTTAACACAGAAAAATGCAAATTTGTCATTTATCGTTTTTAGCTTTTAAAGATATTTCTTTCATCCAATGTTCTCATTTTTAGTTATAATTTAAATGTATGAGTGGTATTTTTGACTTTTTTAAAAAGCTTTTACATATACTAATGTCGTTCTTTACCTATTTATTGGATTATCCGTCGCATTTGCTTATCCGCGGTTGCTGTGCCTCCTTACTCCGCGGAAAATCTGGAGTGGACTGTATTCGGGTTACGCACGGGACAGGAAATCAAATGCTTATATTTCATTTAATATTCAACTTTCATCAAAAAGGCTTTTGGGCATACATTTTGATAGGTGAATAAAAGTAAATCCAAAGCAGTTTCTATTTTGCTCGAAAATTAAGCTTGGAAAACAAAAAAGACCATGTTTTTGGGTTACGCACGGGACATCCAATTATTGTTTTAAAAAATCCTTCTTTTTTAAAAAAAAATGTGTTGATACTTATTTATTTTCCTTTCATCATTAAAAGATACACTATGTAGATATATTTAACGGCGAAAGAAAATTAAGTGTTATAATTTATTTCAAATTAGACAATAACATTAAAATATGTTAATTTTAAGGAGAAAATTGAAAAAACGTAATGCTAAATTTCCAGAATTGATTTCAAAATAAAAATTGTGTTAAAACAAGTGTTTTATCTTATTTCCTAACGTTCAACTAACATATTTTAATATTACATACATAAAAAACACAAATACATATTTTAAAAATTGAGGTTCAGAAGGTTTACAGTGGAGAATGGCCCTATTTCAGATGATCAAATTAGGTCTGCAAATGCAAAGCTCTAATGTAGCTCCATTGAAAAAAGAATTAAAAATTTAGGCTTTAAAAGTTTTTTTAAATAGCATACTAATTATTGTATGAGTCATATGGTTAATGCTTTCCTTTGTTATTTTGTAGGCATTTCCAATGTTAAAAGCAGGGAAAGTCTAGTCATGAGTACATCTGATTTATCCGAGTCAGATCCGTTTGGTGCTGCTCCCTTCAGTCTTGGTAAGAATTAATTCAAAAGGGTCTTCCTTGTTATTAAAATAAAAAAAGTAGTATAAATCTTGAATGGAGAAAAATATTGTTTCTCCTTTTTACAAGCACTTCTTAAAAAATCTTATTTTGCAATGATTTCTCTCACTGCTGGGTCAATCCATGTCAAATCACCCAGGAAAACGGGATTTTGTAACCCATATCCTCGGATTTTGATAAAATTTGGTGTATTTAATATTTTTATGGTGGTAAGTAACCATACGAATTCTTTTGCCCATATGTGATCTGGTTTTCGTTTTACAATCCGTCAAACTTTTCAAAAAATTGCATTTTCTGTCAACCGCTAAGCCTAATCTGCATGTATACGTATCTCTTCAGTAAATTGTGACAGGTGCAGAAATCTTTCAATATTTCTAAAAATTCTCAGATATGTTGCGGAAAGTATGAGGATTTAATAAAAAAATACTCGAAATTTATATAATTTAATTTTGTTTGAATAAAATTTGTATAAACTACGACAAGCATTTCTTTTCTTGTGCAAAACATGAGTTTACTTAAGTGGCATTTCACGAAAAGGCGGAGGTCCTATTCAATAATGAAAGCATTCGAAATGAACCTGAAGGTGTGTTCTATCATTGCAAAGAATAAAATTAGTGGTTTTTTTCGTTTTCTCATTGCTATTGCACAATATACACATTTCAGTACCAAAATTTGTGAAAAAAAAGTTCTAGTCATTTTCTTAACCTAAATTTCACTGAAAATCAAACATACCTTTATTTTTAAGTGTATTTACAGCCCTATTATGCTACTTAAAAATCATCTTAATCCCTTATTAAGCAGAAAGAAAAGTGAGAAATAATTTATGACTGCCAAATTCAGCTGTTAAGTTCAGCAAAATATCAGTTGGAGAATAAAGATATGCAAAACATGAATTTACTTTAGTAGCTTTTTATGAATAGGCGGAGGTCATATTCAATATTAGAAGTATTCAAAATAAACCTAAAGGTGTGTTCTATCCTTGCAAAGAATAAAATTAGTGGCTTTTTTTCGTTTTCTTGTTGCTTTTGCACAATACAGATTTTAGTACCAACATTTTTGAAAAAAGTTCTAGTCATTTATCCTAACTTAATTTTCAATATTTTACGTGTAAAGTAAGCATAGCTCATATTTTTGTAGCATAAAAACGTATTATATTTATTTTTAATGATTTATAATAGTATTGAATGTGCGAAGAAGAGATAGGATAGCACAATCTTTAAAGAAAAAATAATAATGAAAAATATGAGCATCCGAATATTGTTTGTCTTGAAGTGTTTGTGTGATCCTGTTTTTAGCAAATTTAAGGAATATACTGTTTGTTGTTTGAACGCTTGACCTTACTTGCATTTCCGACGTCGGACAGTACTTGTTGAAGTCATGTTATCATGAAATATTCGGAATACTTATTTTGTACATATTCGATCTCATTTTGAAGAAAGTTACGTACCGTTTGATGTATAGTTATTTCATCTAACATCTTACCATTTCTTGGTTATAGTAGAGATAATAGTCCTTTCTTAGGTAAAAGACAGTCTTGCTTCAAGTCCAGCATAGTCACTTACTTGAAGTTTTTCAATTTTCTTCTTTTGAAATCCAATAGTAAGGGTCGAAAGCTGTATTTGGTCTTCACTGGATGCTGAAATTTCTAGTTTATTTTTATTGAATTATGTCTGTCCGGGGCTCTAGCTTTTTAATTATCTTTTATTATTATTTATCAGCGTAAACCAACCTTTCTGATAAGCGAATCCAATGAAAAACAAACAAACCAAAATAGAAAACCCACTCACATTCTATATCCCTCTTATCACTATGACCCATATTTTGATAAAATAAAGAAGAGACGTGATACATGCGCAAATGCAAGGAAGGTTGAGCGTTAAAATATCAAACAGTATATTCCTTAAATTTACTGAAAACAGGATCACACAAACACTTCAAAGACAAACAGTCCGATAATGTTCAGAAACTCATATTTTTCATTATTATTTTTTCTTCAAAGATTGTGCTATACTATCTCTTCTTCGCACATTCAATACAATTTTAAATCAGTAAAATTAAATATAATACGTTTTTATGCTACAAAAGCATGAACAATGCTTACTTTACACATAAAATATTGAAAATTAAGTTAGGAAAATGACTAGAACTTTTTTCAAAAATGCTGGTACAAAAATCTGTGTATTGTGTAATAGCAACAAGAAAACGAAAAAAAGCCACTAATTTTATTCTTTGCAAAGATAGAACCCACCTTTAGCTTTATTTCGAATGCTTCTATTATTGAATATGACCTCCGCTTCTTCATAAAAAGCAACTAAAGTAAATTCCTGTTTTGCACATCTTTATTCTACAACTGATATTTTGCTGAACTTAACAACTGAATTTGGGAGTCATAAATTATTTCTCACTTTTCTTTCTGCTTAATAAGGTATTAAGATGATTTTTAAGTAGCATAAAAGGGCTGTAAATACACTTAAAAATAAAGGTATGTTTGCTTTTCAGGGAAATTTAGGTTAGGAAAATGACTAGAACTTTTTTCACAAATTTTGGTACTGAAATGTGTATATTGTGCAATAGCAATGAGAAAACGAAAAAAAACCACTAATTTTATTCTTTGCAATGATAGAACACCCCTTCAGGCTCATTTCGAATGCTTCCATTATTGAATAGGACCTCCGCCTTTTTGTGAAATGCCACTTAAGTAAACTCATGTTTTGCACAAGAAAAAAAATGCTTGTCGTAGTATATTCAAATTTTATTCAAACAAAATTATATTATATAAATTTCAAGTATTTTTTTATTAAATCATCATACTTTTAGCAACATATCTGAGAATTTTTAGAAATATTGAAAGATTTCTGCACCCGTCACAATTTACTGAAGACATATGTATACATGCAGATTAGGCTTAGTGGTTGACAGAAAATGCAATTTATGAGATGTAGAATATGACTAGGAAATAACTATAGTATATTCAAATTTGCCTCAACGAGCAGAAGAATAAACACTTCGAGCACCCAATATAAATGTACATGCTTTATAAGTTACTGTCTTGAAATTATTTCTTATGGAAACGTTTTTATTCAAAAGAAACTGCAATTTCTGTGTTAGTGAAAATCTTTAATGTGCTTATATGTGTACAAAAGCCTTCCTTGTTTTGTATCTGTTCTGTTATTTGTGTACTTGTTGCATGTTACTAATATGTGTATGAACTGACTGACTTTAATGAATAGAGGCTGGGCTTAGTGGGGTTTGGACACTTTTATTTTCTTAGTGTTCAATTAGTCACCTTGATGAATCTTTGTCCGAAAAATCAAGTAAAGGAAGTTTTTTAAAAATTTTAATGCTTGTTTGTAGTTATATTTTAATAAAGGGACTTCTGGAAATTTACTGCAATTATAAATTCAATCTTTATGGCAAACTTTTTTTTTAATGAAGAAGGGTAATAAAATTTTAAATTAGTATATCATTTCTATGCTTAAATATGTTTTTTAGAAAAAAAAAATTGTGTTAAATATTTCTAAGGTACTTTCTTACATAAAAGACCCTCTAAGCTGAAAAAGAAACTATAGTTTTCAGAAAAATACAATTATAGTGTGCTCAACATAATTTGGAACTGTTAGATCACAAATACAAATAGACAAAAATAATTTTAAAACACCTGTACAATAATGATGTTAGTTCTCATTTAGTGAAGTATAGTCACTTTAACCCTCTCGGCACCCTGGACCTCATATGAGGCTCCTACTTTTGAACTCAATTTTGGAAGAAGTAAACACTTAAAATGATTTTTTTTCCGTCAGTGACTCCACCTATTCATGTAGATCACATATGAGGCTCCTAAGTGAAAAAAAAATCATTTTAAGTGTTTACTTCTTCCAAAATTGAGTTCAAAAGTAGGAGCCTCATATGAGGTCCAGGGTGCCGAGAGGGTTAAGAACATCTTACACTCATAGTGAGATAAATAGCGTTAAAATTAAAAACAAATGTTATTTACAAGAATAAGTTAGTGGAGTTCAAAAGGAAATAAATACTTTCAGCTAATGGTTTGAAATAAATTTAGCATGCATTTAAGCAAAATATTTCCTATTTAAAAAAAAGTGTCTGAACCCCTTTTAAATACCTTTTAATCTTATTCAGTCAGTAGAAAGCTCTTATTGTTCATTAGAAGAAGAAAAATAGGTGGGAACCCTGGAAATTAAAATATTATGCTTTTAATAAAATTAAAATACTGTCGGCACTGCTTAAATGAATAATCCATCCCAAAAAATATTATTCAACTTAGCAGCAAAATTTTCTTTACCTTTCCAAATTGAAAACATTTGTCTTAAAATGTAATAATAATTTATAACTATATAAAGGAAGTACATAATTTTATTGATTAAAAGTTTTTACAATGAGCTAAGAAAGAGCAAATAGTATTCAAATTAAATGTTATAAGTACATAAAAAAATTATAAAAAAGAGGCTTATAACTTAAGTTGTTAAATCTTAGTTTTGGCACCATTTTTAAAGACTTTTTCTGTACTTACTTTTGTCATGGTTTTCACGTTTTGCTTCCGGTTGCAGAGTTAAATGTAGCCGCGTGAACTTTAACGCACTTCCGCTCACTTCAGCTTTTTGTCTCCAGAAACAATGAAATAATAGTAATAATAAAACTGACATTTGGTTTTAAATTTAACACATTAATCTCAAGGCTAACCAAAACAAAGATATATTTGCGGATTGTGGGCATTTAATCTTCAAGTGAGCTATCCGACTGAAATTGTTGGAGATAAACCTTGCAATATTTAAGCAAAAGAAAAATGAAACGAATGAGATTAGCTAACAATCAACAAATTAGTCCAGTTCAAAAATTTGCTTAAGTGACTTATTAAAAAAGGCTAATAAGGGCTGTAGAAAATACATTGGTAGTTCTTCAAATTGAACATTACGCTTGATGGCGTTTGACTCAAAGTAAGTTGATAAATTAACAAAATTGGAAACGGAATATTCTCATGAATAAAAAATAAAGTGTTCGTGAATAGCATTTTTAACGGCGTTCGTTATTTTCTCGGTGAACTATGCTTAACGGCATTTGTCTTCACGCAATTCTAAATCAATTTTAAAACGAAAAAACTTTGAAATAAAATATAAAAAAAAACTTTTTAAATTTAAAGACTATTTCTGTCCGCTCATTCGCAGTAAAAAGTATGAAATAAAGGGTGAAAATGCGCTTTGGATCCCTGCTTGGCGCATTTTCAAAAAGTCGCCAATTTTTGCGTAATGCTTCTCGGAGCTTTCAATTCGTGAGACAACAAGAAAAAACGCGCCAGTTGGCGACTTTTTGAAAATGCGCCAAACAGGGACCCAAAGCGCATTTTCACCCTTTATTTCATACTTTTTACTGCGAATGAGCGGACAGAAATAGTCTTTAAATTTAAAAAGTTTTTTTTTATATTTTATTAGTACATTATTTTTGAAATAGTTCATAATAGTAGATTGCCTGCTCAAGATCTTTTAGGGACACTTGATAACTAATTTTTTACTCTTCTCATTTGCCATGTTTTACATTACTTATCAATTTTTCTATCATCTGAAAGGTTTACATTTTTAGGTTATTTAATTTAATTATTAACTGCTTTATGAATATTTTTTTTTCTTCGTAATGGCAGCGACAGTGACAAAGGAAAAGAGATCGAATAGTGGAAATGTTTTGATTGAATGTGAATGCCTTTTTTAACCATAGTAGGCCAAAAATATTACTTTATAATTTTACGTCAATAATTGCCCAAACTTTATTTTTAATTTTTTTAAATTTTCCTCAGCAAAAGTGTTTGCGATAGGTAATGAGTATTATTCGATTAAGCGGAAGTCTTTACTGGTTCCGGGAGGCTCTATTTGTACAAGCAGGGCATTCGTTTATCCGTTACCCTATTAAGCAGGGCCAACAGTACTGACGTTTATTTTTAATGAATGTGAGCAATGTCATTTCATACTTATAACCTAAAACCAACTCTACAGGTTCTTCCAAAGCAAGCAAAGGATCCAGTCTCTCTCGACCAAACCAACTGTCCTTATCTTCCTCCGGTAAGAATGCTAAAAACGACTCAGCCACACGGTATACATAGGGCATCTCTTACTGTCACTGCACCTTCCCTAGGTGTGTCCACTTCATGGAATTAACTGCTTATTTTACAACTAATTTTCTTGTCTGCCATTGGTTCCTTTAGTATTGAATGTGCTGGCTCTTTACTCTCTCTTTCTCTCTCTCTGTACTATTGTCACTAACATTACCCATGCTAATAGCATGCTCTTAATATGTGTTACTGTGTAGTCTAATTTTTTTAACAGTTTCTTTTGTGAATATTATGTGTAGGCGAATCATCTCGTTGAAATGTTATATGGAAATCGATTTTATATGTTGTGTCAAACAGCATGTTCTACCTTTTGAGGTAATGTTATTTATAATATTAGTGGCTCTTTTCATTTGATTTCTGCTCGTATATATTTTGTAGTATTATTAGAGATTTCTTCTCCCATGTTATCCCCTTCTTTTTAAATAAATAATTGTTGAAATTAGGGCTCGAAAATTATATTGCCCGACATGCCTAGGAGTGTGCAAAAATTCCGATCGGTCATGAATCTTATAACCTCACATGTCCGGCAAGGCATGTGATTTTTTAATTAAACATTTCTTTCCAAAACTTTCTTATATCTGTGTTTGTGGAAAAATGTACCATATCTTTACCGGAGCTCAAAATTTATGTCAAGCGGCACTATTAAAATCATATTTGGGCAACTTTACAATTTAACGTAATTTTTTGAAGATTTATATTAAAATTATTCTTAATTCAGATATAAAGTTTTTTTTTTTTTTTTTTTGCCTGCTTAATGTGCAACAATTCAAATGTTATACAATAAAATAAAACTGGGTATGTAAAAATTTTATTTGGGAATGTAAGTTTCAGACAAACAAACTTGGTATAGGAATGTAAAATTTTAAAGATTTTTCTAGCCCTGGTTGAAACACAACATGCATGTTTGATGTAGAAATACCTACCTTGAATCTTTACCAGTCGTATGTTTTTGCGATTCACTTCGAGTTTCTTACATAATGCTTTTTTCAGGCTTACCAGATCATGATATTACAAGCTATGCCCCATTGTATTCTGAAGAAGCAGAAGTTGAGCTACAAGTAAGGCATAGACACAGCAGTGAGAATTCTAGTGCCTCTCATGAAGGTAGTCAAAGTGTTCATAGCAGTCGCTCAGGGAAGGATTTATTTACAGCTTCCTTTACAAGAACACCCGCTGAAGATCGTTCAAAATACGAAAAGCTTTTAAATGATGAACTCGAGTTAAAGTCACCATGTGAGATAATAAACAATTCAAACTCTTTGTCGAAAATTCCCCAACGTATATCTGTAGATGTATGTGGTCCTTCCGGTAGCATGTTAGAGTGCCCCACTGTGCTAGAGGATAGTGATTCTATTGGTTCTGCGAGCGATCTTCGAGAGAGGGTCGATTCGAGCGGGGAAGACGACGGTTCCTCGGCAATATCCGACGACGATAAAGATGTACCAAAAAGTTTACCACCAGATCAAACAGTGTGTTCAAGTGACTTTTCAACTGATTTAGTGAGTAACAAATCTCCTGGCATTAAAGATGCTTTGCAAGATGTATTTATTGGTCATACCGAGAGCGGACGTCCTTTGCTCGAAGAGGATTCGTCGGACGATGATCAGAGTGAAGTCTTGTTGTCTGATAGCAGGAAAGGGAGCAACGCGTCACCGCTGTTACCTTCTCCAATGACCAACCTCTCGCCTCCCCCTTCTCCTCCCGGGGAGAAAATACGAGGACTGGATGTTTTCGGTGCTGCCCCTTTCAAAAGATTAGCCAGTCATTCGAACCCAGCTAAAGCCCCATTACTGTCTCCAGAACGTAAGGAGACTGTCGATGTCTTTGCGCAGGCTCCTTTCAAGATACCTTTCAAAAGCCAAAAAGAAAGTTTCAAGAACTCGTTGAAAAAGAAAAAAGACCCCCAAAATGAAAATACCAAAAGAAATGAAGTGCTTTGTGAAAATATTACTCACCCTAGTGAAAACTTCATCAATACTCGTGCAGTATTCCTGCCCGATGTTGTGGCAGGTATTGAACCAATTACAAGGAAAAATGTGCCCTGTGTTAAATACAATCCACATGACAGTAATTCTCCTATTACTACGTCAATATCTCCGTTAATTCCTTCTACCGATCTCTTCGGATCGGCTCCATTTAATGAGATTACCGATAACAGCTTGAAATCAACTCAGACACCAAGTGCTAGTTCACAAGTGCTTCCTGGACCAACACAAGTCAGCAACATAGTTATAACTTATCAAAAACAAGTAATACCTCCTCAGGCTGAGACTCCGGCTCCCATTCCTCCTCCCTCTTCTAGCAGTAGCATCATCCGGCGAAAGTCGAACCAAGATTTA
>JAXGGA010012019.1:0-40275 GCA_038373865.1 Uloborus plumipes | reverse complement strand
AACAAAGCCATTACTTTTTGATCATATTTCGTTGCCAAGGCTAATTATCCAAAAAAATCAAAATTCATTTGAAGACAATTTTTGTTTACAGGCTGCGGTATAAAATAAAATAAAGGTAATATTCACGTGAAATGAATGCATAACTATTCTAAATGGAGTGAGGTTTTAAGTGGGGTTCCCCAAGGATCAGTTTTAGGTCCCCTTTTGTTTATTATTTTTATGAATGATATTCATGAAAATGTTTCTGGAAACATGAATTGTTTTGCTGATGATGTAAAAATTATGGGGGTTGTAGAAAATGACGAACAAGTAAATCAGCTGCAACAGGATTTGGATCATATTACTAACTGGGCAGACAAGTGGGGTATGGCAGTAAATGTTGGGACTTCTGGATCCTCCTCTGTATATGTATATTTCTCACAAATCTGTAATCGTGTAATTGAAATCGTAATCGGCAGATAATAATCGTAATCGATTACATTTTTTTACGTAATCTAATCGTTACTGTAATCCTAATAGCGATTTGGTAGAGGGCTGCAATCGTAATCGTAATTGTAATCTCAATTTTTTCACGCTCGTAATCATAATCGTAATCGATTACGTTTTCTCGTAATTGATTCCAAGCCTGACTAGTAGCTATTGTTACGGCACTCTCTCTTATCTGAAAATTATTATATATATATATATATATATATATTATTAAGTTCTTCACTCCCTCTGTTGAAATTGTATTGAATACTGAAGACTCCATGAAATTTGTACGTAAACAATAATCAGAGTTATTTCTGTTCAAAAAAAAAGCCAGAAATATTGTCCACAGAAGTTGGTTGCTATATTGGATTGAACGATACAGAATGGCCGTTATAACGAAAGCAAAATAACAGAGTATTTTGAAATAAAGTTAGGGTCTGGTCGTTATAATGGGATGTTCTTTATAATGTATGGTCGTTACAACAAGTGCCGACTGTAGTTGAAAGTATACTTACGAGGCGTGAAAATTGCTCAAAAACTCAAGCAGTTACAATATTTCTAGAACCAGTTGGTGGTAAATTCTCCTTTTGTGTGCAATTCATTTATATCAAAACGGTAGTTAATGCCTATTTCATTTACAACAAGAGAGGTATAACAGTCAAATATATCACAAACGTTTCAAAAGTTCACCTCAAATAAATTTTAAAACGAAAAAAAATTGAAATAGAATACAAAAAACAGCTTTTTTAATTTAAAGACTTTTTCTATCAATTTGATTCGCACTAAAAAGTATGAAATAAAATAAATGGCAAAAAATTTCAATTGATCTAATTATATCTTTAGATGTTGATTAATTCTAAAGCAGCTAATAAAATTGAAACTAAAAATTTGAGAGAAGAAATAGGCGGTATACAGTAGGGTGGTCACAAGTAACATGGGGAAATTTTTTTTTCAACTTATCTTTTACGGCACCCAATTAAAATGTGCCAATGGGCTAGAAAATGAGATTTGCAAAGTTTTAGTTTAATCGGATAATATTAACACGTGCCGCAAAGAGGGTAAAGTTAAAAAAAACAGCGATTTTTAGCCAAAAATTGTAGTTTTTACTTTGTAAAACCAAAACTACTGATCCTAGAAGCTTTATTTTGGTCTCATTTTGTAGGAAATTTTATTTTCTTTAAGCCTAATCTTATTTAAAGTTTCGAAAAAAATGATTAAATATTTTTCAGAATTTTCACAAGTCAGGCTGCAACGCAAATCCTCGAAATTGCAAGTAACATGTGGAAATTTTTTTCCGACTAATCTTTTGAAGCACCCCCCCCCCCTAAAATGTGCCAATAGACTAGAAAATGAGATTTGACAAGTTTTAGCTTAATCGGATAATATTAACACGTGCCTCAAATTGGGTAAAGTTACGAAAAACAGCGATTTTTAGCCAAAAATCGTAGTTTTTCCTCTGTAAAACCAAAACTATTTATCTTAGAAACTTTATTTTGGTCTCATTTTGTAGGAAATTTCATTCTAGTTAAGTGCTATCCCATTCATTTTTGCTATCATGTCCAAAGTATTTATTTGGTATTTTTCAGGTTAAATCGTAGAGTATATCAAAAATAAGAAAGTTTCATGTAAAAACCTAAAAGCATTACAATATTCAATTACATTTATTTGCTTATTGTTGGATTTACTTTGTCAATTAAAAAAGGGGTATTTTCGTGGTACTTTAGAAATAAATGAAACAAATTTCTGTGTTAAAATAGAGAGAATGGCTCCACCTTCGGTTTCCAGAGATCAACAAGTTTGAATTTAAGACAGAAAGACAATTTTTAACAGCCGCATGTATCATCAAATCACAGGTTCCACAAGTTACCTTCTTTGCTTATCTTCTATTTTTAAAACTTGCGTCAAATTAAACTGATGTTCAGAAAAGCTTCAAATAACCAAAGGGAGTTCTCATTTTTTGTGAAAAAGCTAAGATGCCAACCAAACAATCTAAAACCTACGTTACAAACCTAGAAAAACTGTATGATGAGAGAAGATAGCTGCGAAGAATGCTGAGAGATCCAAAAATGCCATTCAAAACCAAAGAGTTAAGGATTTTCCTTTGATAACCACTTTGATGTTTCTCATCGGGATTCCTAGAACGGATAGTAGCAGCTACATAAGAGACATTAAATCATGACCGTCAAATTTAATTTTCAGTAGAAACGTCATACCCTTTTGTAGACAGTAATTTCGTCAACAAAGATTTTATCTTATCAAAAATCGATTTAGGAATTTAGACTTAGAAGGAGCTGTTGTGTATTGGGATAAGAAATCTCATCTAGTTGTTTTTAACAAAGACAATTTAGAGGCTAACAATTTTGATAACTAGTGGTGTTGAAGAGCAGTTGATAGGTGTTCCCATCCTTAAAAACAGCACGGGCGTGTACAAGTAAGTGCTGTATATTCAGTAGTTGAGCATTGGGGCTCAGTTGAAAAAAATTTATGGAATGTATTTTAATACCACTGCTGAAAATAGTGGTAGCTTTCAGGAAACCTGTATTGTTACAGAAATATCTTCCGTATTCGGCATGTTTCCACCGCATCTTAGAAGTTGTTTTAAAAGCAGTTTTTAGGTGCAAAATGGAAATACATTTGCTGGTCCTCAAGCAAATAATTTCAAAAATTTCCAGCTGAATGATCTGTGTTAGATAAAAAGGAATTCAAAGCAGGTACAGAAGATGAGAATATTAGAAACAAGCAATTTAGGCGAAAATTGAAACTTTCTTGTTGTGAAATTAAAAAGCTGCAGCCTAGGGACGATTGCAATATATACCCCTATAAATCGTGTAAAAACCAATTTTATACTAAAGCTAAAAAGACAGTAAATAGTTTAATGATGTTCCATGACACAGCTGAAAGAGGTGTAAAATTAATTCCAGGCTTCAGTTCCTCTTTGACGAAAGACAAAGAGCAACGGTAGCTTTTATTGCAAGTTAATGCTGTATGCTAAATGCAAGCACAGTTTCCTCATTTATCAAAAGGTATCCCATCGAAGCCATCAGCAACTTAATTTGTATGTAAAGAGTAGTAAAATGGTGTTATATAATTTAACAGTATAAGTATAAAGGTGCATTAAAGCTTTTATTGTCATTTTTACTCTTTGCTTTCCGTCTTAACCCCTTAATTCCTCTATTTTAACACAGAAATTTGTTTCGTTTATTTCTAAAGTACCGAGAAAATACCCTTTTTTTTATTTGACAAAGTAAATCCAACAATAAGCAAATAAATGTAATTGAATATTGTAATGCTTTTAGGTTTTTGCATGAAACTTTCTTATTTTTGATATACTCTACGATTTAACCTGAAAAGTACCAAATAAATAATTTGGACAGGATAGCAAAAATGAATGGGATAGCACTTAACTAGAATGAAATTTCCTACAAAATGAGACCGAAATAAAGTTTCTAAGACAAATGGTTTTGGTTTTACAGATGAAAAACTACGATTTTTTGGCTAAAAATCGCTGTTTTTCGTAACTTTACCCACTTTGAGGCACGTGTTAATATTATCCGATTAAGCTAAAACTTTTCAAATCTCATTTTCTAGTCTATTGGCACATTTTAGGGGGGTGCGTCAAAAGATTAGTTGAAAAAAAAATTTCCCCATGTTACTTGCAATTTCGAGGATTTGCGTTGCAGCCTGACTTGTGAAAATTCTGAAAAATACTAAATCATTTTTTTCAAAACTTTAAATAAGATTAGGCTTAAAGAAAATAAAATTTCCTACAAAATGAGACCAAAATAAAGCTTCTAGGATCAGTAGTTTTGGTTTTACAGAGTAAAAACTACAATTTTTGGCTAAAAATCGCTGTTTTTCTTAACTTTACCCTCTTTGCGGCACGTGTTAATATTATCCGATTAAGCTAAAACTTTGCAAATCTCATTTTCTAGCCCATTGCCACATTTTAGGGGGGTGTCGCAAAAGAAATTCGTAAATTGATTTTTTTGTGACCACCCTAGTATACAGCTTACTGTGAATAGCTTGAAATGTACCGCATATTTCGTCTTTCAAATTTTTAATTTAAATTTTATTTGTTGCTTAAGAATTAATCTACATATAAAGATATAATTAGATCAACTGAAGCTTTTAACTGTTGTCATCAAGAAATTATATATATTTTATTTCATACTTTGTAGTACGAATCAAGCTGATTTTAATTTTTTGAGTTTTATTGATACCATGCTTTGACAGCAGAGTAACACTATTGGCAGAGTTCTCGTTTAATTTCCAATTATTTCACTTATTTTCCGGTGTAAAATCAGAGTATGGACTCATTTATGCCCTGTGTCCAAAAAAAAATTTAGTTGTAATAAAGTTAAAAAAAATCTTGAAAACACAGCATGATGCATACAAGTCACATTGCAGATCCGAAAAAAATACTTCCGCATTATTTATGTTAACTCAAATTACAGGAACAGGTATAATAAGGATTAAAAATGAAATTTATTATGTTTATAATATAGATTTAATGTATATTTTGCCTTTTGGGGCACAAAACTTCCAGGGGATACGCCAGAGAAATGACAAAACCACATATGACCTATAAAAACATCACGCTTTCTTCTTACCAGTTATCTTGATGCCTGCACACAATAAACATTGCATTAGACATACGTATAGTCAGGGATCCCTGATAGAGATTTTTCTGTTTATTACTATCACGTTCATTTTCCGTGAGTAGCTTCATTTTAATGAGACGCCCAACTTTTCCTCTTACAGCAATTCTCGATTGTGGTAGCTAACAGGGGTAACAGGGATCAAATGTGTCGATTCTATGGATCTCAAAAACTTATCACTAACTGTGGCTCTTTTAATTAAATCTTAAAATAATTATTAACATTTTTGAAAAAAAAAAATTTCTTACAAGGTGTATGGTTTGATCAAAGAGTCCCCCTCCTCCCAACATGTATCGATTACGAGGTCATCAAAAGTAATTACTAACTACATGAGTTTTTTTCTACTGCTTACTTAATATGTATATAATTTAATAGGCACATCGTACTACGAATTGTGTGGTACGTTATCCCGATCCTACGATCTAAAAATGTAGTACAGATGCCTGATGAAAAATAATTACTATCAAGCTGAAACTTCTTGAATAGCTTCGTTTTAATGAGACGCCCAACTTTTCATCTTACAACAATTCTCGATTGTGGTAGCTAACAGGGATAGCGGCGATCAATTGTGTCGATTCTATGGGTCTCAAAAACTTATCACTAACTGGCTTTTTTATTAATATTGTTGAAAAAAATATTTGTCCTACAAGCTGTATGGTTTGATCAAAGAGATCTCCTCCCAACATGTATCGATTATGAAGTCATCAAAAGTGATTACTAACTGCCTGATTTTTTTCCTACTACTCTGTTAATATGTATCTAATTTAAAAGTCACATTGTCCTACAAATTGCATGGTACGTTATCCCGGTCCTACGTTCTAAAAATGTAGTACCCTGATGAAAAAATAATCAGCACCAAGCTAAATCTTCTTAAATTGCGCAGTTTCAACGAGACGCCCGACAATTTCATTAACGAAATTCTGGATTGTGGTAGCTAACAGGGGTAGCTGAGTCAAAATTTGTCGATTTAACGGTTCTCAAAAATTTATTACGAACTGTTGGTAATTTATTAAACATGAAGAAAATTACTAACTTTATCGAAAAAAAATATTTGTCCTACAAGATATATGGTTTGTTTGAATCGCCCCCTCCTCCCAAGATGTATCAATAACGAGGTCATCAAAAAGTGATTACTAACTGCCCGATTTTTTTCCTATTGCTTAGTTAATATATACATATAATTTAACAGTCACATTGTCCTACAAATTGCGTGGTACATCATTCAGGTCCTAAGTAATGTAGTACAGATCCCTGATGAAAAAAATAATCACTATCAAACCGAATCTTCTTGAATAGCGTCGTTTCAATATTGAGACGCAAGATAATTGCAGAAACGAAATTCTGGATTGTGGTAGCTAACAAGGATAGCAGGGACAAAATATGTCGATTTGACGATACCCAGAAATATAATACTAATTGTTATTTTTTTTTATTAAATATTAAGAAAATTATTAACAGTAGTGGAAAAAATATTCGTCCTACAAAATGTATGCTTTGATCAGAGTCCCCACCTCCCAGCATGTATTGATTACGAGATCATCAAGAATAATTACTAACTACTTCAATTTTTTACTTTTGTTTTTTCGTTAATCTTAATATATAAAAATTACGTGTCCCTGTGTTTGTGGCCAATGGACTCCTCAGCTACTGAACCGATTTTAACCAAATTTTGCACGCAGTTTCAGTTTGGTCCAACTTAAATGATAGGATAGTTTTTATCTCAATTTAGGACCGCAATATATTTTTTATTGCAAATTATCTATGTAGCTACCAGCTTTTCTGTATCCTTGACTAAAATTCTTTAAACATACCCGGAATGCCACCACGTAATCGGCGGCTAAAAATGGGTTTACCCATAGTTCTTCTACATAATTTAAATCCACCGAGATTATGCAATGGTACGCGTTTAGTTATCAAAAAAATCACCGTGAACATTATTGAGGCAATCATTTTGACTGGCAAGTTTAAAGATGAAGTAGTTCTGTTTTCACGTATCCCAATGACACCGTCAGAATCTTCAATACCCTTCAAAAGTCTACAGTTTCCCATTCGTTTAGCCTTCGCCATGTCCATTAATAAGTCCCAAGGACAAACAATGTCAATTTGCGGTTTAGATTTAGAAAATCCATGCTTTTCCCATGGGCAACTATAGGTCGCTTGCTCCCGTGTGGGAAAACCGTCCAATCTATTTTTGTTTACAAAAGACAGATTAACAAAGAATATTTCGCACCGATTAGTGTTGAGTTAAACTGAAATGAAAAATGCTTATAATTCAAAAAATAACAAATAATATTGGTTAATTATCTCCCATACCTACATTATTAAAAAATAAAATGTTATATTAAAAAATAAAATGTTACAATAGCAATTAGCAAATTTTTAATTAACTCAATTGTTACAAGCCTGAATATAATATTTCTAAGTAATAAAATGCTACATTTTTTGTTGATTTTTTATTTCTAGCAAACTTAGGAAATTTTTGTTCGATTGTTTTCATATTTTGACCTCAAATTCATATTTATATAAAGTTGATCTCTATAATGGTAATAAAATTTTTCGTTTCTATTGAAACATTATAGTTTAACCCATACCTTAGCCACAGCAACGCGTGGCCGGGTCAGCTAGTATTTATATAATTTAACAGTCACATTGTCCTTCAAATTTTGTGGTACGTTATTGCGGTACTCCAATTGAATACACATTTTCAAATCGTGCATCAAGGGTGATTGATCAAGGGGGGTTAAATTATATAAATATTACTTAAAAAAGAAAAGCAAAAGTAAAAAATCAAGTAGTTAGTAAGTATTCTTGATCTCGTAATCGATACATGTTGAGAGGAGGGGACTCATTATTGATCAAACCATACATTTTGTAGGACGATTTTTTTTCCATTAATGTTAATAATTTTCTTAATATTTAATGAAAAAACCAACAGTTAGTATTAAATTTTTCTGAATCGTCTAATCAACATATTTTATCACTGCTACCCCTGTTAACTAGCACAACATTAGAATTTCGTTTATGAAATTTTCGGGCGTCTCATTGAAAGGACGCTGTTTAAGAAAATTCAGCTTGATTGTGATTATTTTTTCTTCATGGAGATCTGTACTACCTTTTTAGAACGTAGGACCGGGATAATGTACCACGCAATTTGTAGAACAATGTGACTGGAATATTATGTATATATTAACTAAGCAATAGGGAAAAACTCAGGCAGTTAGTAATTACTTTTGATGACCTCGTAATTGGTACATATTGGGAGGAGGGGGACATTTCGATCAAACCATACGTTTTGAAAGAAGGATTTTTTTTTTCAATAATGTTAGTAATTTTCTTAATATTTAATGAAATACCAACAGTTAGTAATAAATTTTTAAGAATCGTCAAATCGGCAAATTTTTTCTTAGCTACCCCTGGTAGATACCGCAATCCAAAAATTCGTTTGGGAAATTGTTGGGTATCTTATTGAAACGAAGCTATGCAAGAAGATTCAGCTTGACAGTAATTACTTTTTAATCAGGGATCTGTATTACATTACGTAGGACCTGAAAGACGTACCACGTAATTTTTAGGACAATATGACTGTTAAATTATATGCATATTAACTAAGCAATAGACAAAAAATCAGGAAGTTAATAATCGCTTTTGATGACCTCGTAATTGATACATGTTGGGAGGATTGATCAAACCATACGCTTTGTAGGACAAATATTTTTTTTTCACTGATTATCTTTCGATTTAATTAAAAAAGCCACAGTTCGTGATAAATTCTTGAGAACCATAAAATCGACCTATTTTAGCTACCACAATGAAGAATTGTTGTAAGAGAAAAAGTCGTTAAAATAATGGAAAATGAGCTTGATAGTATTGAAGAGTAAAATCTCTATTAACTTGATGTGTTTCTATTTCCAGGATGTAAGCGACTTACCTGCTTCTACAGGCGATGGAGGTCGGTAGGATGCTATCAAGGCAGAGAAATCCATCATTTGACTGCTTACGAGATGAAGAAATTGGCTCGCCACCAACTGCGCGCGACGCTGCCAAATGCACAAAAACAAACACTCCTTTCCTCGGTCTTGAGATTTGCTTTTGATTTTTCTTCTTTTTTTTTCAGAAGCCACCAGCTTCAACATCTTTCAGGATTGCGTACTATGCACTTTGCCTCCTGACTAACACAGGACAGATTTACGGCACAGAGAGGATGAAATAACATCCATGGGCAAGGCGGGATTCGAACCTGCGACCACTTGCTTACGAGGAGTGGCCCCCTGCTTTTGATTTCTACCACTTTTAGCGGTGCGGTTTCTCGGTAGAGCTTTGTATTTAATGATGTAAAAGTGACTGGTATTATATTCCAAACTCATCTAAAGCCTAACTTATTTGAATTTAGTTCCTTGATTTTCAAAATTTTAGCGATTAATTTGATGTAATATTAAATTTGTGTTGGAACATATCTTATTTTCGTTAAATAACCAGCTTTTTCTTTTTTCAGTTTTGAATTTTCCAAATTTTAGATTGTAAAACTTGTATTGACAACATGTGGTATTGGAATGAGGGAGGGGGGGGGGTTGGGGAGCCTTCACATTAGTGCTGAAAGAATTGCGTTTTTTTTTTTTTTTTTTTGTTACTTTCATTTTTGTGATGAATTTTGTAGTCCGTAAGCGGCGTTCTGGTGCGTTTCGGCACTAAATTACTCATGATATATACAGCTTTGTTTTATTTTATTTATTTTTCTCTATTTATTACGTTACTGCATGCTCAAGGGCAGCCAAGCCTGTTTCAATATCTAAAGTATTTAAAGCCTTATGAAGTTATAAATATACGTATAAATATACGGCTGCTTTTAGAAAAGGAGTTGCGTGAGAAAATATGAAGTATGAATTTTCTTTTTAATTTTTAGAGATGCATTATTCAAAATTCTCAAATTGATTTCTGATGATATAAAATTGATTTTAAGATTAGGGTAAGGTGGGGTACCTCGGACCTATTTTCGCTTTTTAATTTTTAATTTCATAATTATTTGCCAAAGCTAAATACAAATACCATAAGTTGAAACTTTATGATTTTTTACACTACATATAATTATCTTAAAAATTTATTTAACTTATTCCAATTACATTTTTTGTAATAAACATAATAATGCAGATAGAACCGAGGTACACCACCGGTGGTGTACCTTGGGTTTTGGGATGGTGTACCTTGGACCAATGATTAATGGGTAAAAAAAAACGTGATTTTCAGTAAGAACATCACTATTTATCAATCAGTAAACCACACATAAATTTAGAAATACATTTTTTATTTGTTTCAAAAATAAATAAAAATTTAGATCTTATTATCTTGTCACGTTTCCCTTTTTAAAAAACACCAAAATGCTCTAGGTTCTGAAAACCATGCTAGATATTATTTTTTCAGCTGAACTTATTTCCAACCAAGATTATAATTGGATAAGTCTGTTCCAAATGTTAACTTCTAAAGCTACCTTTCTGATCCACTTGATAGTATTGGGGGTGGTAGCTTGAATATATCCATTTTTTCAACTTCATAAATAGTAGGATGTTCTCTTGTGAACTTCTCACAGTTTGAATCTTTTTTTTTCAGAAATGTAACTGTATATTCATCATTAGCACAAGAAATACTCTCTGCAAGAAAATATTTGATAGCTTTCTTGCCAGCAAATTTCCCCAAAACAAAATCGCCAATCTAAATATTAATGTTATCTGCTTCTTCTAGCTCATTAAAATCTTCCTCTCAAATATTGGATTCCACATAAAAATCTTTAAAATTCTCAAGTTCAGACTCTGAAGAATAATAAAGTTATCTCTTAACTTGCTCGGTAGGGGGTTTTACTGTCTTAGTTTTCTTTACTTTTTTCATTGCCCCCTTTTAGCCTTTTCTAATTCAAGACGCTCTTTCCGGGATGTATCGGTCAAAATATAAGACGTTCTTTTAGATCTTCCCCGTATGGGGTCATTTTTTCGGTAGTGCTTTTGTATATGGCCTTATTTCTTCAGTAGAGTAACAATGCTTGGCAAAGAAGTACTAGCTTCAGATGTTGACACACCAGTAAAATCATTCTGTGTGTTATTTTCTTCTTGCTTTTGCATTGATATATCATTGACATTTGATGGGAGGAAATCAAAATCTTCAAAAAATATTTTCATTCACCGTTACGTAAACAGTCCAAGGACTGCAGTCCTTGGATGGAATAACCTAGTTAGCGGTGCATTGCACATATAAATGTAGTTAAGAATTCATCATTAGCTTTACCATAAATCATAATTATGCAGTTGCAAAACTGCATATTAAATTTATAATTTAAGTTAAAATTTTTAGTTTTGGAAGGAAACATTTCACTTGAATTTTAAAAGGCATTTCAAAAAATTAAGAACATGAAATTTTAGGAGTTGTAATAGTTATGCACTGCAGAAGTGTGTACCTTGGACCAGTCCAAGGTACACCACTTGTATTGGATTCGAGGTACACCACTTGGTTATAAAAAACAAAGTAGCTGACCATTGTGTTACAGTTAGGATTTACTTTGTTTCACGCACATGGTGTTATAGCTAGAACGTGACTGTATAATGCATGACCCTCATTTCAGAATAAACAATACATGTTTCAGAATAAAAATACCTAAAAGTAACAGGAAAAACTTACTTTTGAATGGTGGATTTCTTTTTTTAATAATACTTTAATCAGATGAGCTTTCGACAAAACATAAAGGTATGCAGTGAGACCTCTAGAGGCACGTATTTCAACTACACATGTTAGTATTCAAATATTTTAATAAGCAGAGCTGTAATCAGCCTAGGTCCGAGGTACACATATGTCCAAGGTACACCACTTACCCCTACTGTGAAGTTGAAAATGTACAAAAAATTAAACAGTGAAATGCATTGGATATGTGTGTTTTATTACTTTTATCAATAAATATTGCATTAAAAAAAAATCTGAGGTATTTTCGTTCAGCATAAAAGCCGACCAGTATCGTGAAAGTTATCTGAAATCTTATTATACTCAGATTTGCTTTAAATTTTTATCTTTACAATGACTTTTTTCATGCGACGGAGTTATTTTTCTCTTAACAGATCCCTGTTTACAAATATAATACCTTTCACCCCTTTCTTGAATGGATGAGCAATAAGACAGTTGATTGTATACTTGTATTTAGATCAAGGGCAAGCTAGTCTTTGTGGAGCCCTCTGCAGTGTTGTGGGGCGCTAGTAAAGAGCGCCGCTGACAGCTGTGCATTTTTGGAATGGTCACGGGGGCCCCTAGAGCTGTTGCTGTGCGGCGCTAAGTTCGGATATGCTTTGTCTCGCCCCGATGGTTTAGAATAGTTACTTTGTAATAGTTGAAAGCGGACATCCTTTTATTTTAAAGCTTTTAAGACATCTACTTCCAAACTCAGGGGCACATATTTTGCATAAATAAGCTTCAAGGAATGAAGCCCTTTGGGTTTTTCTTTTCGTGTTTCCACGGCGTCGAAAGTCTACAAATCGCAGAATTGAACAATTGAGGTATGGAAATGTGATTTTTCAATACCATGTTTACAATCGCCGAAATATTTCAAATTTCTACGGTTTTGGCTCACTGTACCTACTGGAAAGTAGAGGCAGCAAAATTTCCAACGCGAAATAAAAACTATAAACTCTGACAGCATTACTCAAGAGTGAAACACACCTACAAAGAAATGATGAAAATAAATAGGTCCTACAGGAACTTAATTTTGGGGAGGAGAAAATTTATTGAATGAAACGACGAATTTTACTGAGTGATCGAGGAGGGGGGGGGGATACGTGCAGGTTTACATTCCTATTTCTAATGCAAAGAGACGCTAGGAATTTATTTAATTAAAAAGATGAAATTTATTGTAATTTTGCAATAGTCCTCAAATTCTTCGAATAATGAGTGAACAATTGCTAAAAAATGTTTTCTTTTTTGGGGGGCTAGGGGTACACACATTAGTATACACACTAGGGGTATTACACTTCCTGTAATCCTACATTGGAGAGTTCTTGAAAGTAAATTAGCTTAAAAAATAAACTAAAGAACTAGTACTTAGTCTAAAAAACTAGTACTAGTACTAGTCTACATAAACAAACTAGTCTACTGATATTTTATTCATGAAGAATTTCTCTTGACGTGTATGTAATAAATCCGCATATTTTCTACTTTTAGCGTTGATAGTTTCGTCTAAGATAAGTAAGGTGCAATTTAAGTGTTTTCTTAGTGAAAAAAAAAAGAAAAGAAAAGAAATTTCTTTTGATAAGAAATTGAGTAGAGTGAGATTACTTTTTCTTTCCTGATATTTGAGGCATTTTGTATTCCACAAATGACATACTGTCTGCCCGCGTATTGCGCGCCTGGCAGTCACGATCGCTTCCATTTGAAAAAGGGGTGATAGGATAAGGAGAAGCACTTCCCGATGCTTTCGCTTCTCACTTCCTGTTGAATGTTACTTCGCATTTCTCCCCTATTTTAAGGAAATTCCAAGAGACCTCAGGCACGCGCAAATGCGAGGAAGGTTTTACGATAAAAGATTAGGGGTGAATATCAGGAAAAGTGCTAATTTAAGTCACAAATGAATTTCTCAAGTACTTCCAAATAAAAACCAAAAATTTTTCTTTTCCCATACAGTAAACTGCGTCGCACATACATCCCATGACAAAATTTTCAGGTTTTACTTTAATTTGGGACAATAGAACTCTTTTTATTGCCTCAATGTCATGTCGGCAGCGCGTCACACATTCGAATCGCAAAGTTCAAAAAAATCCTGTGGATTATAGGTCATCGCAGCAGAAACAAATACAAAAGGAAATAACGTGTTTCATGTTCATCTATGACGTTTAACTCTTGAGTTTTAGATAAAATGAATTTAGATCGATAAAAAAAAGCAATTTCTGCTTGTCACAAGTTTTCATAACATGAGGAGTGAACCAACTTCCGGAATGAAAAAATCTAGACAAAACATTTTTTGGCGCCAAAAAATTACACTGGGAGAAGCTCTAATATGTGATGTTTCAGTTCCGATGGAAAATTTTCACTTCGGCTGAATTAAATTATAGGTAAGATTTTTTCAGTCTTGACTTTTCTGTTTCTACCAAATGAAGTGTCATGTCGGCAGCGGAATTTAAGACACAAAATAAAGTAATTTTTCAATTTATTTTTGCATAATGGAAAAGAAACCTATTGTCATGGACATAATAAGGTGTTTTTATTTTCGAATCTTCAATTAGGAATGTTCAGCTATCATATTGCGGGAAATTTGTCATGTCGGCAGCGGTCATGTCGGCAGCGCCGAAGTAGAAGGTATTTGTTACGAAACTGATGCGTGCTTTACCGATGTTTTTTCGCAATTTTTTCTTTGTTTATGAGTTTGTTGAGTTTTAAAGTACAAAGGTAGGTTCAAGTGCATCGTTTTTCCTGCTAAATTTTCCCATTTTTGCAGTTTATTCATTGTTTTTTAAATGCTTCAAAAGCATTAATTTTTCCGCAAAATTTGAGTTTTCAAACAAAATTATTGCCCTTTTTCACCCTCTTTTCTTTTACATCAATATTCCGACCTTCGTTTCTAACTACTGCACCCAAAAATATAATTTTGTTTTAAAATGGAAAACTTAAGAACAGTTTAGTGAAAATCTCCCTCCCCTGCCAAACTCTGACTGTCTTGATCAAATTTCGTTTTTAAAGATTGTGTTAAGAATTTCATTTTATTTTTATTTTTAACTATTCACCTATTTATCTGTTTGAAAAAAACTTTGTCGCACTTATTTAGACTTTAACTAACTTTTAATTAGTCTCTAATTTTATTTATAAAACTAAAAAGCGTTCAGGCTCTGAAAATATTATTATATTCTAAGTAATAATTATTTTGTTTTCAAACATAAAAGGTAGTGAAAGTGTTTACTTTTGTGCACTAAGTGTAAAATCCGTAATATTTGTCAGTTCGGTAGCATTCTCATCATGTCGATAACGCTCAAAGACAACCCCCCTAAAAGAGGGGTAAATGTTCACTTTGACCATGCCCCGAATTTTTAAAAAATATTGTTACTAATGTGTATTTGAAATACCCAATTAATTTAATTTTCTGAGTATCTTTAAAAATTGAAAATTTCCATGGTCAAATTGGCACTTTTCCTGATATTCACCCTTAGACAGTATTATCAAATTATACATTAGGATAAAAACACATTCAAACATTTCATTACTTGGGCCCAAATTTTCCCTTCACTGTTAAGAAAGCCCTGAATTTTCAGAAAGTTTTTTCCTGATTTCAACAGAAAATTTCCGTTTTCTCTTCAAAACGTATCTTTTCCTTAAAGAAACAGAAATATTCCGTGAATCACCGAGTTGGAGGAACAAAAACGGAGTTTTCCCGTCTTTATGGTTTCTGCATTAGCTATGATTCGTTGGTCAAAGTACGAGAACCGTTGTGAATTAATAGTTAGTCAATAAAGTCTGCGTACATCAAGAAAAAGTAATATCAAATCCAAATTTAAAGTGCGAAAAGGGTAGTTTCATAAAGTTTTATTTTTTTAATATTTAGTTTCAATAAGGGACTTTGAAATTATTCAACTGTAATATTTTCATATCTAATAATTTATGCACACTAATTTTTAAAAAATAATTGGCCAGAAATCAAAGCCAATAAAGTTTGCGTACAACGCAAAGTAATCGGGGGATTTCTTATCTAATTTTTAAATTTCAGACTTGAGAATACAAAGAAGGTTACATTTTCAAGGTCATTGACTTTCGAAGCAAATTTCACGTTAATTGGAAGTTGTTATTTCTACTTTCTTTGACAAAAATGACAACCAATAAAGAAATTCCTTTAGTTACGAGATAACTAATTGTAAAGTTGAGAGATGAAGGTAAAACTTATCGTGATATTGGTAAAACCATTAGAAAACCATTTCCTAGTGTACAAAGAGTTATTTAAAACTATCTTGATACTGGTAGTCTTGCTGTAAAACCAAGATGTAGAAGAACGAAGAAGCTAACTTCAGAGAGAAGAAAGAGAAATTATTTTACAAATTAAACAAAATCCTAAATTTTCTGCTACAAGCATTGCAAAAGACATTTTTTTAACTAGCAACAAGGAAATTTCTCCAGAAACTGCACGAAAAGTGCTGCGTAAGGTCGATTATTATCATGGGCTCAAACCTAGGTCTAAGCCATACATTTCCGAGACAAATAGAAAGAAGAACTGCTTTTGCCAAAACATATTTAAACTCTTCGTAGGACTTCTGAAACAATGTAATTTGGTCAGATGAAAGTAAATTTACAATATTTAAAGTTAATGGCCACCCTATTGTATGGAGAAAACCAGGAACAGAACTGAATCTAAGAAATTTAAAGCCAACTGTCAAACATGGAGCTGGCGGTGTGATGGTGTGGGGGTGTATGTCGTTCAAAAGAGTTGGAAATCTTCCCATTATTGATAAAGTCATGGATAAGGATGTTTATCTGGATATTCTAAAGAAAAATCTACGATACGGAACCAAAATTTAAAAATATCTAATACCTTTATTTTCCAACAAGACCACGACCCGAAACATACAGCTAAAATTGTGAGCGAATATCTCCTCTATCACACACCAAGACAGTTGCGTACTCTTCTACAGTCACCAGACCTCAAATCAATCGAACATTTGTGGGCAAAATTGGAGAAACGAATTTGAAAACACAATATTACGTTGAAAAATGTGCTAATTAGTAAATTGCAGGAAGAATGGGCGAAATTTACGTCGGATGACACTGAAAAACTAGTCCAGTCAATGCCCAGACGTCTGCAAGCTGTTTTGAAGAATAAGGGATATGCTACAAAGAATTGAAGTAATGTAAAAAACTTATATTTTGTTTTGTTTTTTGAAAGTGTACGCAGACTTTATTGGAGGGAATTTCTCAGTTTTTTGACATTTTTTTTGTCCAAATGTAAAAAGTATTACACTTATATTATTTACTTTTTATTCAAGCTTACAATTGTAGCTAATAGAAGAAAAAAAATGCAATGATTAAAATGCATTTTTCTAGGTTTAAAGTGTTTTTTTAATTTAAAATAAAGTGTTTACGCAGACTTTTGTGACTAACTGTATATGCGTATTAGAGCTTCCTGTGAGAGACGGTGAGACGCGGACCTTGTACTCTTCGCATTATTAGTCTGTGGTTTAAAGACACTGCTTTTTAAAACACATCGCGTTAGAATATAATTTTATTCGTGTCTGTTGTGTCGTGATATATTTTCTGAAGCCATTTTGTTTTAATTTGAGATTGCTTTGAAAAGCGTTGGCTGGTTTTATAGCATTCGAGTGGCAATTGCTTTGTGTCGTTGGTAAAACTGACTTGTGAAATTTTTTTTTGGATATTTTCATGCATCTGGAAGTCGTGATGATTCTGTATACCGTATTTCCCTTGCCCGACATTTTCAAGAACATTTGGTTTATCAGTTCATAAGTAATCGCAGTTGATCCAATCAAAATGGGCAACAAAAGGGTGTGTGAGTATATTTTAAAATCCATACACTCTATTGTTGTTTTTCTTTTTTTTGTTCGAATTTTCTTCCATTAAAAGTAAGAATGGCACTTGCCCCATCAATTTTTATCATGTTTTTATTTTGTTATTATTATTTTTAATTTAATTTGAGACTAGACTTAACAGTTATTTCATGATATAAACTGATAGACAATTAAGAGTTACATATATAAACTATGAGTCCTGAGGGTTAGTAAAATAATTTTCGTAATTTTCCACAACGATTAAAAAGCTTAGTCTCAAAACTAAGCTTTTTTAATACGCTTTTATTAGTTTCACATGTGGGTTTGTTTGTATGCATGTATGTAACAACTCTAAATGAAAGATAAAATCCACGTTCTTTGCGAATATAAAATATAATACTGTTGTTAATACTTAAAGCTAAACTGTATTACATGTTGATGTATTATAAGTGTTTTAGTTGTTTGTGTATGTAACTCTGAATAAAAGGTAAAATTCACGTTCTTCGCAAATATAAGAGTAATATATTTAATACTATTATTAATACTGAACGTTAAACTATATTACATATTGATGTATTATAAGTGCATCTAAAAGCATATTTTTTAGTTTTTTTAAACCAGTTTAAAGATTATTCCTTCATGACTTTACTTTATTTACACATGTTTTCATCTTCAGTTGAAAATATATTAAGAAATAAATGGAAAAAAAAATTGAAAAAGAATATATTTACACATCATCAAAAGTTTGGACAATCAAATCAGAGCTATCGTACATTAAAATAAATTTCAGAAAATGCAATGTTTTCCTTTATAGCAACCTATTGATCTATTAAGTCACTTCATTCATGAGTCGTACTTGTACTGTTTTCTTGTAATTTACTGCATTGTTTCTTAAAATTTAAATCCTGCATTGTTAACAGAGCAAAATGCGGAATATTTTGTTAGTGAAAAAGTGTTAACTGTTGCTGTTTCTTTATAAAGAAATTAAACATCTGAATTTCTACAATAAAATCGAATTTTGTAATGCAGCCCTTTTCCTTTACAATTTCTTATATTTTTATATTGTGGGGAGACTGCATATGAAAAGAGACAAATTATGGTTATAAGATCATAAAGTTATGATTTGATCGATAATGACAAAATAGCAAATAAAAAAAATGAATACTCAAACATTGAATAATCTAACATGCTCAGCTACAGTGAAACTAATGTGACGACATTAATGCTGTCAAAACTACGAAAATGATTGTCTTTTTGACGAAACTAGGATGAAGAATCATTTCGTAACATTTGACGAAATTCATCCTCAAAAAAGTGACGAAAGCAGTGTCTTCAATTTGACAAAATGTTCGCCGTATAAGCCGTATAAGTACACTGCAATGCAAATTTTAGACAAATGCAAATATATGATTAAAAGAAACTACTCGGCGAAATGCTTTCAAATGTCTACTGCAGGTAGACAATATGGTCCCAAATACGTGTCTGGAGTTTCGAAAAATATAACAGAAAGGAAAATCGGAAATTGCAAAAGACATTTTTTTTCATTGCTGCAAAAGTTTAGAAAAAAGTCAGATTTTATGCAAATATCCCTTGAAATGTGAGTGGTAGAGGTAAGGCGTGACTTTTTTCTTCAACTATAAAGTGCAGAGAGCGCTCAATGAATAATCAAATACTTAAAATATTTGTAGTTCTCGTGTAAAGAAGATGAAAAAATTTGAAAACCGAAATTTGAAAGTGAACGCACTCGTTAATTTTTAGTCTTTAAAATCGGTTCTAGTATGGTAGTACATTGTTTTTTACTTCGTGGAGAGCAAATTTAGACATACGTATTGATCAAAAATGCCAAGGAAAACTATTTTTTAAGGATGAAGGAATTGAAAAAATGGCTCGAACTGACGATTAGCCCCTTAATCCTACAAAACTTCAACTTGGGTGAAAAACAGCATGTGACAGCATAAGTAGATGAACAACTCAATCTGGATGCATAAAAAAAAAAACAAATAATTGTGTGTGAGTCTTTTCAGACACAGTGTCCCAAAGAAGATAGATTTTAATAGTCAAAGCAGCACAGCATATACTCATCGGATCTTTTCTTAAGTTACGCTAATAGAATTATAAATCCCTCTAGGCGATCTAAATTTTAATAATTTTTAACAGAGAAAGTAACATTCATTTTTTAGTCACGATGATACATGTGCTGCTTTTCCCATTAAAATTTGGCTTATTTGGGAAGCTATTCCCGAAAAGGTTCAAGCACAATTACTTTTTTTTTATGCATTCGATTCAGTTGTTCATCTACTTATGCTGACACGTGCTGTTTTTGATTTAAGTTGAAGTTTTGTAGGATTAAGGGGCGAATTGTCAGTTCGAGCCGTTTTTTCAATTCCTTCATCCTTAAAAAATAGTTTTTCTTGGCATTTTTGATCAATTAGTATGTCTAAACTTGCTCTCCATGAAGTAAAAAACAATGTACTACCATACTAGGACCGATTTAAAAGACTAAAAATTAACAAAGTGCGTTCACTTTAAAATTTCGGTTTTTTATCTTCTTTACACGAGAACTTCAGATACTTTAAGATTTTGATTAAGCGCTTTCTGCACTTTATAGTTGAGGAAAAAAGTCACGCCTTACCTCCACCAATCACATTTCAAGGGATATTTGCATAAAATCTGACTTTTGTCTAAACTTTTGCAGCGACAAAAAAATGTCGCAATACATTCCTACATGTATACAACATACATACACACTTACATATAAACATGTACACTACATACATACATACATACACACATACATATATACATGTACACAACATACATACACACATATATACAAACATACATTCCTTCATACACATATATACATATATACAAACATACATACATACATTCAAACATGTACACAACATACATACATAAATACACACATGCATGCATACATACCTACATACATACCTACACATACATACATATATACATATACACAAACATACATACATATATACATACCTACATATATACACATATACAAACATACATACATTCACACATACGTACATACATTTATATATATTATATAAATACATGCATTCACACATACATATATACACATACATACAAACAGACATGTACATGCATATATACAAGGTCTGTATTTTAAGTAATGAGAATATTTTTGTCCTGACGCGGCTGTACACCAGAGGGCACTCCGACCGGTTGTAGTTGGTAGTGTAGCCTTCGACCTTGATAACGCTTCACTCGGCAGTCGCTTGCTGACTTTAGTTGAGGCGGGATCACGCGAGGCGTAGACGTCTTCAAAAAAGTGTGTGCAAGCTCAAAATGCGACAAAGCATTGAACAGCGTTACGCAATCAAATTTTGCGTGGAATAATTCAGCAAGCTTACGGCAGGGAAAGCTTATTGCAAACTTAAGTTTTAGATGGCACAAAATGTTTAAAGAAGGCGGGGGAGCGTGGAGGACGAACCCCTTGCAGGTCACACTTCAACATCAAGAACCGCAGAAAACGAGCAACGTGTGCGGAATTTGCTGAACACAGACCTGCGTTTAAGTGTTCGCATGATCGCAGAATAGCTAGGAATTAATAAAATAGTTATTCACAAAATCATCAGTAAGGATCTAGGGATGAGGAAGATTTGCGACAAACTCGTGCTGAAAGTTTTAACGGACGTTGTAAAGCAAAACCATGAGGCCGTTTCAAAAGATCTTCCAGTCTCCCTACAGCCCCGACCTTGACCCACTCCCCCCAGCAGACCTTCTCCTCTTCCCTAAAGTGAAAACCGCCCCAAAAAGGCGCCGCCACGGGACCCTAAATGATGGCAAAAGGGCTTGCACGCATGCTCTGAAGGATGCTTCAGTTGGTGGCTACCAGGGGGCGCACGAAGCGTGGAAATGTCGCCTGTAGAAGTGTGAAGATGCTCAAAGAGCATATTTTGAAGACTACTAAAGATTTGTAGCGGTATCTCTAATAAATTATTTTTTGTGGACTTATTCTCATTACTTAAAATACACACCATGTACATGCATGCATTTTCACAGACACACATACATACCTTTATACATATCGCTGCTTTAAATGAACCACGGCATATCTGCAAAACACGACTTTTCAGGAGAGCGTTTCAAAGTTTTTGCAGTAAAACGGCATTTTGAAGTAAAATGGTATTAAGGGTACTTATGTCGAATCAACTTACATAGACATAGATGATAGACACTCCAAGCACTTATTCAGAACTGACACAATGGCGGCTGTGTCGTTGTTTACTGGGAAAAGCGCGCCAAAATAAGAACTATGCACAACGATATTAACGATTGCTGCGTGATATTTTGAAACTAGAGATATGCCGATAATACCACAAGAAAGAGTAAAAAAAACTGAATTTTTTGATGTAATAAAAAAAATCGATTTTTGCAGATATGCCGTTGTTCATTTCAAGCAATTCATACAAACCTACATACATACACACACACAAACACACATACATACATACCTACATATATACATATACACAAACATAAATACATGCACACATACATACTAATATATATACATATATACAAACATAAATACACACATACATACCTTCATATATACATTACATACATACATGCATTCACACATACATATATATATATAAATACATACATACATGCATTCACACATACATACATATATACATACCTACATACAAACAGACATGTACATGCATATATACATGCATGCATTCACACGTACATACATACATATATACATACCTACATACAAACAGACATGTTCATGCATATATCCATGCATGCATTTTCACAGACACACATACATACATACATACACACATACATACATACCTACATATATACACATATACAAACATACATACATACATACATATAAACATTACAAACACACATGCATACACCCCAGCCGCACCAAAACGTTCAAATCTGGTGCAAAAATGGTGTTATTGGTCAAATAACGGTGCTAAGTGTCCCTTGAACGTTATATTCGACGTGTAAAAACAGTAATATTATTACGGTGTCATTTCAGTGCTTAAAGAACGTGATATTTGACGTGCAAAAACAGTAATATTATCACGGTGTCATTTCAGTGCTTAAGGAACGTGATATTTGACGTGCAAAAACAGTAATATTATCACGGTGTCATTTCAGTGCTTAAGGAACGTGATATTTGACGTGCAAAAACAGTAATATTATCACGGTGTCATTTCAGTGCTTAAGGAACGTGATATTTGACGTGAAAAAACAGTAATATTATCACGGTGTCATTTCAGTGCTTAAGGAACGTGATATTTGACGTGCAAAAACAGTAATATTATCCAGGGCTGCGGAGTCGGAGTCGGAGTCGGACTGATTTTGGACTAAAGGAGTCGGAGTCGCTAAAAAACATGTCGACTCCGACTCCGACTCCAACCACCTCCGATTTCGATGAAATTTTATGGTGGTGAAAACATGTCTTTGAAACTAACAGATACAAATTTTCAGCGTCCAATATCCAAATCCTAAGCATCTAGGATCATTAAAAAGGGCTTCAAAATGGCGGGTCTGCTTTGTGAAACGAATTGCTATGTATGGGCTTATGCAAGATAATAAAAAATATTTGCAGCAAAAATGCATTGTGTTAAAATAAAATCTGGCCATTTAACAAGAAAAGGATTAGTTTTGTACGGAGTCAAATGACAAGAGCGGCACTTGTCATTTGCTCTGGAGAAAATGAACTTTTTGGGAGGTCACAGTGATCTCCGAGAAATGAAGTAAATGTGGTGAAATTACCTGCGAGAATTCATGACCAAATTAAACTTTTCGAGAGGTCACAATGACCTCCCATGACCTCCAACTGGGATACCCCAGCTTGCTTCCCCCCCCCTAAAGTGAGTCCTAGCTACGACCATGAATAAAAATGAAACTTTTAAAAATGGACTTAATATTTCAACCTTTGTTTAGGGTTTTTCCCTCTTCACATTTGGGTAAAAAAAATAAATAATTTCAAAAAAAGTAGGAGTCGGGAGTCGGAGTCGGAGTCGAAAGTTTTAAAATCCCGGAGTCGGAGTCGACCATTTTTCCTCCGACTCTGCAGCCCTGATATTATCACGGTGTCATTTCAGTGATTAAGGAGGTGCTTAATTTCTCAGAATTGAGGTCGTGAATTGCTGCTTTTCAGAAAGGGGGAGGAATCATATCTGCAGAAACTTTAAGTTTTATCCTAAACAACTCTTTCTCCCAAGATCCTAATCAGATTTGCATGCATTTCAGTAAAAAAGCATTGCATTCATACTAATAAAATGATATGATTTACGCCCTTAGTCTTTCATAGATGGCGCCTCCTGCAAAAAAAATTTCCATTTAAAGTATTATTTTTCTCCCTCGATGAGATCAAGTAGCGTATAGTGGTTAGCGTGTCCGGCTGGAGTCGCAAGGGACCCGCGTTCGAATCACGCGGAATGAATATATTAAATTCAAAGTAATTAAACAATCAATAGTTAAATTAAATAAATTAATTAAATAATTAAAACCAAGATGGCGACGATCATGGATCAAAAATGGTGGAATTCAAAAATGACGTCACGGTTAAAACACGTCACGGCCACCGGATAGTGGGGTATACGTAGTACTTTTTCAGCTGGGGAGCACTGAAAAAAAACGTATTTCCAGAACCTAAATATAACCTATCATTCCACGTTCAAAACTGGGACAAAAAAAGGTGGTCAACACCAGATTTCGACGTGTCATATTACCATCGATCGATGAGACACATAGACGTTGACAACACGTGCTGCGAGAACGTGTTTTGAACGTGGCGGCTGGTGCGCTCTGTACGTGTTGCAGAACGTGTTTTGAACGCCTTTGTGCTGCTTGGGCAGACATGTACATTAGAGTGGGCCGAAAATGACTTTTATTTTTTTTTCGATGACGAGGTATGCGGAAAAGGTGCCATTGGGGGCACAAAGCACTCACAAAAAATTTGAATTTTTTTGCACAATTTCTTGATCTGCCGCAATCGCCTTGAAGTTTCGAAAATATGCTAATTTTTGATGTTTTTCGTAAAATGTGTCAAAAATTTTTTTTTTAATATTTTCAGTGATAGGTGTAACTTAAAAGGTACTATTAGGGGCACTAAGTTCACATAAAAAATTTGAATTATTTTGCTCCATTTCTTGATCAGCCATAAACGCTTGGGGGTTTCAGAAAAATTGCTAAAATTGGATATTACAGCAAAATTTGTGAAATTGAAAAAAAAATATATTTTCGGTAATGGGGAGAGCAAAAAAGGCTCACTATTATCATTAAATCAACATTAAAATTGAATTGTAAATGATATTTATTTAATTTGTCACAAATACGGGGAAAATTCGGATTTTTTTTTTTTTTTTTTACTGATCCAATTTATTTACTAATATTTAAGCTTCATAAAAATTCCTTCCAAGTATTGAGAGATAATTTAGGAGTCTGAAATAAGAAGTAGTTTATCAACTAATCTGCATTTTTATTTTTAAAATTCGTTAAAATTACAAATTAGTTATTTATTACTAATGAATAAAAAAAGTGTTAACTGAAAGTGCTTCACAGTTCTCAGCTTATCGCGCATCCAAATATCTTGCAAAATAATCCAGAACTCAACACGAGGAGGTGACTTCACGAGTTCTACCAGCCCTCCATCTAAAAATATTATACACTGCGATGCAAAAGTTTAGACAAATGGCAAATATGTGAATAAAAAGAAAACTATTCAACGAAATGCTTTCAAATTTCTACTGCAGGTACACAATATGGTCCCAAATACGTGTATGGAGTTCTTAAAAATATAACTGGAACCAAATTTTGGACATTACAAAACACATTTTTTTACATTGTTGCAAAAGTTTAGACAATAGTCAGATTTTATGCAAATATCCCTTGAAATGTGATTGGTGGAGGAAAGGCGGTACTTAATTATTAAATTATAAAGTGCAGAGATTGCTGAATAAATAATCAAGATCTCAAAAGCTCTGTAGTTCTCGTGTAAAGAAGATGAGAAAGTTTGGAAGCCGTAATTTGGAAATGAACCTACTTTATTAATTTTTTGTCTTTTAAATCGGATCTAGTATGGTAGTACGTTGTTTTTTACTTTGTGGAGAGCAAATTCAGACATGCGTATCGATCAAAAGACCAAGAAAAATGATATTTCTTAAAGATGAAGGAATTGAAAAAACGGCTCGAACTGACGGTTTGCCCCTTAATCCTACAAAACTTCAACTTGGGTCAAGAACAGCACGTGACAGCATAAGTAGATGAACAACTGAATCGAAATGCATAAAAAAAACAAAAAATTGTGCTTTAGCCTTTTTAGACAGAGTGTCCCAAATAAGGCAGATTTTAATGGTAAAAGCAGCACAGCATATGATCATTGGATATTTCTCAAGTCCCGCGAAAATAATTATAATCCATCTAGGCCATCCCAATTTCAATAATTTTTATCAAAGAAAGTACCATTCATTTTTTTGTCACGATGATACATATGCTGCTTTTCACATTAAAAACTGGCTTATTTGGGACACTCTGTCCGAAAAGGCTCAGGCACAATTCTTTGTTTTTTTAATGCATTCCGATTCAGTTGTTCATCTACTTATGCTGCCACGTGCTGTTTTTGACCCAAGTTGAAGTTTTGTAAGATTAAGGGGCGAATCGTCAGTATGAGCCGTTTTTTCAATTCCTTCATCCTTAAGAAATATAATTTTTCCTGAACTTTTTGATCGATACGCATGTCTGAATTTGCTCTCCACAAAGTAAAAAACAACGTACTACCATACTAGAGCCGATTTAAAAGACAAAAAATTAATAAAGTAGGTTCATTTTAAATTTCGGCTTCCAAACTTTATCATCTTCTTTACACGAGAACTACAGAGCGTTTGAGATTTTGATTATTTATTCAGCAATCTCTGCACTTTATAATTGAATAATAAAGTCCCGCCTTTCCCTCTACCAATCACATTTCAAGGGATATTTGCATAAAATATGACTATTGTCTAAACTTTCGCAACAATGTTAAAAAATGTCTTTTGTAATATCCAAAATTTGATTCCAGTTAAAATTTTAAGAACTCCATACACGTATTTGGGACCATATTGTGTACCTGCAGTAGAAGTTTGGAAGCATTTCGTTGAATAGTTTTCTTTTTATTCACATATTTGCCAATTGTCTAAACTTTTGCATCGCAGTGTATTCACGTTTTTTTGCACTCTTCATGCAACAAAGTCCTTCTTCGAATTAAACGTTGACATTTTTATCCTGGATTGTATCTTTGCTCTGACGAAGGTATCTCTGTCCTCATGGCCACATACGTGCATTGCCGCTTCTGTCACTACTTTAATTGTTCTTCCCACAGCTTGCGTGTGAATTGGAAAGCGGACTGAAGCTTCATCTGAAACCAAGCCTGATTCTATGTTTCTCTCAATCTCTTCGAATGAAAGATTCTTTGTAATTGGAGGCTCACTAAGATCTGTTGAGAGCCAGTCGATGCAGTCGTAGTACTCAGTAACCATAAAGTTCAGTTTTAGAACCTTAAACTGTCTCAGTCTCCTGATCTCTTTCTTCTTTGAAAGGCGGCATTGTTTAATCCTTTTCCATGCCAATATTCTGATTTCTTTGTTTTCGTCTGTCGCCATTGCATCCTGTATATTCTCAGGATGGCTATAGTATGCATTTCTTTGAACCACCGAATGCACTATCGTTTAGTCATCAGAGAGGAAGTTTGAGAGTAGAACTATTTTCCACAAATTGTCTCGGTCCATCCAGGGACGTAACTAGACCATTTTCGAACAGGGGCAAGACTTCGCTTCGCCCCCCCCCCCCAGTAAAATAAAATAAAATATTGGTCGAAAAAAATAATAACGCCAACGTCTGGACCGCCATATACGGGTATACTTAATGTATGTTGCATAGAAAATGAATAAAAAGCACAACTAAATACATACAATAATTTCTCAAAGCGAAAGGGACAAGTGAAATACTTTTACTGGTCACTCTCTAAAATATATATATATATATATATTCATGCCATTTACTGCACCCTACTCACTTTCTCTCCGTCGATCTTTCTACGCCTTTTCCACATTAAGACATTTCTTTAACTTTCTGCCTGTGCCTTCATTGAGCTTATTTCTTTTCAGGGAAAGTTATCTTTTAAAAATTTTCTCTTCTTTAAAAAAAAATAATGAAAAGAAAATTATGCAGTTACTTAGCCAGTTCAGCGCCCCTAAAATGTGAGCCTCCAATTACAAATAGTAGTATACGAGTATACTACTATAGTAAATAGTTCTACTCTCAAACTTCCTCTCTGATGACTTAACGATAATGCATTCGGTGGTTCAAAGAAATGCATACTATAGCCATCCTGAGAATATACTATTAGCAATGGCAATAGACGAAAACAAAGAAATTAGAATATTGGCATGGAAAAGGATTAGACAATGCCGCCTTTCAAAGAGGAAAGAGATCAGGAGACTGAGACAGTTTAAGGTTCCAAAACTGAACTTAATGGCTACTGAGTACTACGACTGCATCAACTGGTTCTCAACAGATCTTAGTGAGCCTCCAATTACAAAGAATCTTTCATTCGAAGAGATTGAGAGAAACATAGAATCAGGCTTGGTTTTAGATGAAGCTTCAGTCCGCTTTCCAAGTCACACGCAAGCTGTGGGAAGAACAATTAAAGTAGTGACAGAAGCGGCAATGCACGTATGTGGCCATGAGGACAGAGATACCTTCGTCAGAGCAAAGATAAAATCCAGGATAAAAATGTCAACGTTTAATTCGAAGAAGGACTTTGTTGCATGAAGAGTGCAAAAAAACGTGAATATAATATTTTTAGGTGGAGGGCTGGTAGAACTCGTGAAGCCACCTCCTCACGTTGAGTTCTGGATTATTTTGCAAGATATTTGGATGCGCGATAAGCTGAGAACTGTGAAGCACTTTCAGTTAACACTTTTTTTTATTCATTAGTAATAAATAACTAATTTATAACTCTAACGATTTTTAAAAATAAAAATGCAGATTAGTTGATAAACTACTTCTTATTTCAGACTCCTAAATTATCTCTCAACACTTGGAAGGAATTTTTATGAAGCTTAAAAATTAATAAATAAATTGGATCAGTAAAAAAAAAAAATCCAAATTTTCGCCGTATTTGTAATAGTGAGCCTTTTTTGCTCTCCCCATTACCGAAAATATTTTTTTTTTTAATTTCAAATTTTGCTGTACTATCCAATTTTAACAATTTTTCTGAAACCCCCAAGCGTTTATGGCTGATCAAGAAATGGAGCAAAATAATTCAAATTTTTTATGTGAACTTAATGCCCCTAATAGTACCTTTTAAGTTACACCTGTCACTGAAAATATTAAAAAAATTTTTTTGATACGTTTTACGAAAAACATCAAAAATTAGCATTTTTTCGAAACTTCAAGGCGATTTCGGCAGATCAAGAAATTGTGCAAAAAAATTCAAATTTTTTGTGAGTGCTTTGTGCCCCCAATGGCACCTTTTCCGCATACATCGTCATCGAAAAAAAAATAAAAGTCATTTTCGGCCCACTCTAATGTACATTAGGGTGGAGCGAAAAACAAAAATTTTGGAATTTTATTCTGTAATACCTGGCAAAAGCTGTGCATGCGTAAGTACAAAACACATGTAAAATATTATCAAGTTTGAGCAACTCCTTTAGGGTCCTACCAGGGCTTGAATTTCTCTAAAAACACGAAAAAATGTCAATTTTCAGAAATTTTTTGGAAAATATAAATAATCAACATTTTTGTTCTATAACCATTAAAATGCTTCCTTTTAACACTCTTTTCATGCATCTTCAAAATTATTTACATTCTATTCAGTATTAAGTTCGTACATGAACCGTAAAGTTCCGTGAAATGAACCAAAAATTGACTTTTTTTTACCATTTTTTGCACGTAGCAATAATTCTTCTTTTGTAATCCAGATTCTATTTTTTTGCAATAAATGGGCAAAATGCAGCTTTTAGTTGTAAATGCAATTATATTTCGTTCCATTAACAGCCCAGAACGCACCACAAGGAGGTAAATGCATTCCGGATGTCATTCTGCCTTTCCTATCCAATCAGCTACGTTGTTTACACATTTTCAACACATTTATATGGATGCAATTACTATCTGATGTTAAACAGGTTTCTCCTTTTGAATCAAAGTTAGAAGTTTGACTCATGACTCAGTTTTTACATTGACGATGGCGAGCATAAAGTTTTTCAAATAAATTCATTAGCTTGTCTCTTCCTTCAATAGCAATTTGCCGCCTCACTAACCAGTTCTGAACCCTTAAAACCGTCGGAGTGTAGAAGAAGTATACTTATTGGATCACTGATAAAGTACAACTTGTTTTTGAAAAGTTGTCTTATTAACGTTGCAAGAACTCGGTGGAAGATATCGAAGCTTTAAAAACGGATTTAAAAACGAGTAAAAGTACTTGATGGACATTGTCAATGTAATACAGAAAGAAAAAAATGACCCTGATCTCATTATAAAAACTCGGAGACCTTTCAGTCATTAGCGTGCGTTAATTTGAGCTAACAGACTTATGAATCTGTTAATTTTCAAGATGAATTTCTAATGAGATGAAGAAGATACTCGTCGGTTATATCTTTAAATAATATAAACGTTCAAGAAATTAGAAATTAAAAAAAGAGAAAGAACATTTCCGTGAAACATATAATGAAACGTATAATGAAAGTTAAGCAATCTATAATTCATTTAATTGATTATCTTCTCTTCTTCGTGGATCCGCTGATCCGAAGAAATGCCTGCTTTGTTATTTTTGAGAACTTGTAAATGGCCATGGCAATGGACGATAGTCAAACTGTAAAGGAGTTGGGTTACGGAAAGGCATACAACATCAGAAAATACTTTGAAAACTAAATGAGAACTTTTATGACCAATATTACGTTTTGGAAGTTCAAACTATGAGATATTTTTTAATTGACATTATTAATGGGAGGAAAGTAAACACGCGTTGACCAGTCAATTTATTCTTATAGTTTTAAACTTTTAAAGAATGTGTAATTTTTAATATGATTACAGTTTCATGGACATTTTCTTTCTCTTTTTTTTTTTTTTTAATTTCTAATTTCTTGAACGTTTCAGAAGCGTATTTTTTAATGATATAACTGACGAGTATCTTTAACTCTGTTAGCTCGAATTAACGAACGCTAATGACGGAGAGGTCTCCACTGAAGTAACACACTTCGTTTTATAAACGTTGTAAAATGGTTATTAACGTTGTAACAAACACTTAAAAACGTTTATAAAACGTTTAAACGTTATTTGTGCTACCTGGGCAATTGTTGATAGTGAGATCAGTGTCACTTTTTTCTTTCTGTATTACATTGACAATGTCCATCAAGTACTTTTATGCGTTTTTAACCCTAGAATACTAATCATGAGTAATTTTTACTCATCTTTCTATTCAGTATTAGCGTTAAAAAAAAAATACGTTAGTATTCTAGGGTTAAAGCTTTGGTATTTCCCACCGAGTTCTTGCAACGTTAATAAGACAACTTTTCAAAAACAAGTTGTTCTTTATCAGTGATTCAATAAGTATACCTCTTCTACACTCCGACTGTTTTAAGGGTTCAAAACTGGTTAGTGAAACACGGCAGATTGCTATTGAAGGAAGAGACAAGATATGAATTTAAATAAAAAACTTTATGCTCGCAATAGTCAATGTAAAAACTGAGTCATGAGTCAAACTTCAAACTTTAATTCAAAAGGAGAATTCTGTTTAACATCAGATAGTAATTGCATCCGTATAAATGTGTTGAAAATATGTAAACAACGTGGCTGGGTGGATGGGAAAGGCAGAATGACACACGAAATGCAGCTACCTCCTTGTGGTGCGTTCTGGGCTGTTAATGTAACGAAATATAATTGCATTTACAACTAAAAGCTGCATTTTGCCTATTCATTGGAAAAAAATAGAATCTCGATTACAAAAGAAGAATTATTGCTACGTGCAAAAAATGGTAAAAAAAGTCAATTTTTGGTTAATTTCACGGAACTTCACTTTTTATGTACGAACTTAATACTGAATAGAATGTAAATAATTTTGAAGATGCATGAAAAGAGTGTTAAAAGGAAGCATTTTAATGGTTATAGAACAAAAATGTTGATTATTTATATTTTCCAAAAAATTTCTGAAAATTGACATTTTTTCGTGTTTTTAGAGAAATTCAAGCCTTGGTAGGACCCTAAAGGAGTTGTTCAAACTTGATAATATTTTACATGTGTTTTGTACTTACGCATGCACAGCTTTTGCCGGGTATTACAGGATAAAATTCCAAAATTTTTGTTTTTCGCTCCACCCTAATGTACATACACACATACAAACATACATACAAACATAAATATACATTTATAAATTCAAACATATATTCAGACATACATACATACATTCATACATGTACACAACATACATACCTGCATATATACATTTATACAAACATACATACAAACCTATATATATATATATATACATAAAAACGAACATACATATATACATTACATACATATATACATTACATACATACATGCATACAAACATACATACATGCATACACACATACATACATATATATATACCTACATAAAAAACATACAGACATACATAAATGTACATTTAGATTCATACATACATACATACATTCATACATACATACATTCATACATGTACACAACATACATACACACATACATACATACCTACATACACTGGCGGAAAAAAAAATCCCAACACCAAGAAAGACTTGTGTTAGATAAACGAAATTTGGTAGGCGTATTTATACAACTGAAAGATGACATCGATTGAAATTTCGTGTTCCGCGCATAAGTGTGGCGCAGCTGGCGTCACTCAGAACATGCAAATAAGGCTTGTTTTAAAAGCGTGTTGTGAAGCTCGTGTGTATTATTTTTCCGTGAAATTTGACGAATTGCGTTCATGTTAGCCAGGAATGCCTTTAAGAAGACGAAGAAGCCATTATCAACAGCTCACCGAGTTTAAACGAGGTCGTACAATTTGGCTACGAGAAGGTGGATTTTCATTTCGCGATATTGCAGAAAGACTTGGGTGTTAATGTTTCCACCATGCATGATTATTGGAAGCTATGGGCAAGGGATGGTACTACCTCAAAAAGATCGAGCTCCGAGCTGCCACGTGGCACGACTGAGAAGGAAGATCGCCGAATCTTGCGTATGGCTGTGGCGCATCGTACTGCATTTGCGGCTGACATTCGAGCTGCCGTTGGTACCGTCGTGACCCAAGGAACGGTAAGAAACTGTTTACTTCAAGGACAGCTCCGAGCCAGGCAGCCTGTAGCCGGTATTCCATTGACTGCAAACCATTGCCTTTTCCGACGGCAGTGGTGCCACGACAGAGCTCACTGGAGGTCGGAGTGGAGATCTGTTGTAATTTTTGATGAAAACAGATTCTGAATTAGTGCCAGTGGTGGCTGTATATTGGTCAGAAAGAGGCCAGGGGACAGCTTGCATCCAAGCGGTCTACGGCCTAGACACACGGGAGTCACACCTGGAGTTATGGTCTCTGGAGCAATTTCCTACGACAGCAGGGGAATTCTTGTGGTTATCCCAAACTCACTGACTGAAAATTTGTCGTCATTCTGTTAATTTAACCAGTAGTACAGCCCTTCATGAGTAGCATTCAATGGGGCGTTTTCCAACCGGATAACGCTCGCCCTCACATCGCTGCTGTAACGCAATGTGCTCTACAGAGTGCTGACATGTTACCATGACCTGCAAAATCACCAGGTCTGTCTCCAATTGATAACGTATGGGATATCATGGGATGGTACCTCGAGCATCATCCACAGTCAGCAATGACGGTCCTAGTATTAACACAGCAAGTGCAACAAGCATGGAACTCCATAGCACAAAGTGACATTCGGCACCTGTATGACATAATGCATGCACGCTTGCAGGCTTGCCTTCAAAATTTTGGAGGTTACACCCTCTATTAAATTAACATAATTTCACATTTGCACAGCATTATCTTGAGTTTAAATTAGCCAGTGATCTTGTACATTTAATCAAACATGTTAACTAGACAATTGCATTACCCAAATTTCAATACTCTACGGCAATTTTTTCTTGGTGTTGGGATTTTTTTTTCCGCCAGTGTATATACACATATACAAACATACATACATACATACATACATACATATAAACATTACAAACACACATGCATACACCCCAGCAGCACCAAAACGTTCAAATTTGGTGCAAAAATGGTGTTATTGGTCAAATAACGGTGCTAAGTGTCCCTTGAACGTTATATTCGACGTGTAAAAACAGTAATATTATTACGGTGTCATTTCAGTGCTTAAAGAACGTGATATTTGACGTGCAAAAACAGTAATATTATCACGGTGTCATTTCAGTGCTTAAGGAACGTGATATTTGACGTGTAAAAACAGTAATATTATCACGGTGTCATTTCAGTGCTTAAGGAACGTGATATTTGATGTGTAAAAACAGTAATATTATCACGGTGTCATTTCAGTGCTTAAGGAACGTGATATTTGACGTGCAAAAACAGTAATATTATCACGGTGTCATTTCAGTGCTTAAGGAACGTGATATTTGACGTGCAAAAACAGTAATATTAGCACGGTGTCATTTCAGTGCTTAAGGAACGTGATATTTGACGTGCAAAAACAGTAATATTATCACGGTGTCATTTCAGTGCTTAAGGAGGTGCTTAATTTCTCAGAATTGAGGTCGTGAATTGCTGCTTTTTAGAAAGGGGGGAGGAATCATATCTGCAGAAATTTTAAGTTTTATCCTAAACAACTCTTTTATCCTAAACAACGACACGGTTAAAACACGTCACGGCCCTAGATAGTGGTGTATAAGTAGTATACTTTTTTAGGTGGGGAGCACTGAAAACAAACGTATTTCCAGAACCTAAAGATAACCTATAATTTCACGTTCAAAACTGGGACAAAAAAAGGTGGTCAACACCAGATTTCGACGTGTCATATTACCATCGATCTATGAGACACATCGATGAGACACATAGACGTTGACAATACGTGCTGCGAGAACGTGTTTTGAACGTGCCGGCTGGTGCGCTCTGTACGTATTGCAGAACGTGTTTTGAACGCCTTTGTGTTGCTTGGGCAGACAGACATATGTACATTACATACATACATGCACACACATATACATACATACATACATATATATATATATATATATATATATATATATATATATATATATATATATATATATATATACATATACCTACATGCATACATACATACATATATGCATACCTACATACAAGCAGGCATGTACATACACACATACAATATACATACATTTATAAATTCATACATACATACACAGTACACACATACATATATACATGTACACAACATACATACATGCATACACAAATACATATATTCATGTACACAACATACATACACACATGCATACATATATACAAACATACATACGTACATACATATATATACATACATACATGCCTGTATATATACATACATACATGCCTGTATATATACATACATACACACATAGATACATACATTTTTATATATTATATAAATACATGCATACACAAATACATATATTCATGTACACAACATACATACACACATGCATACATATATACAAACATACATACGTACATACATATATATACATACATACATGCCTGTATATATACATACATACACATAGATACATACATTTTTATATATTATATAAATACATGCATTCACACGTACATATATACATATATATACATACATACATGCATACACACATACATGTATACATATATACATACATACAAACATACATTCAAACATACAATGTACATACATTTATAAATTCATACATACATACATTCATACATGTACACAACATACATACATACATACATACAAACATACATTCAAACATACAATGTACATACATTTATAAATTCATACATACATATATATATATATATATATATATCTACCTACATGCATACATACATACATATATGCATACCTACATACAAGCAGGTATGTACATACACACATACAATATACATACATTTATAAATTCATACATACATACACAGTACACACATACATATATACATGTACACAACATACATACATGCATACACAAATACATATATTCATGTACACAACATACCTACACACATGCATACATATATACAAACATACATACGTACATACATATATATACATACATACATGCCTGTATATATACATACATACACACATAGATACATACATTTTTATATATTATATAAATACATGCATACACAAATACATATATTCATGTACACAACATACATACACACATGCATACATATATACAAACATACATACGTACATACATATATATACATACATACATGCCTGTATATATACATACATACACACATAGATACATACATTTTTATATATTATATAAATACATGCATTCACATGTACATATATACATATATATACATACATACATGCATACACACATACATGTATACATATATACATACATACAAACATACATTCAAACATACAATGTACATACATTTATAAATTCATACATACATACATTCATTCATACATGTACACAACATACATGTACACAACATACATACATGCATACATATATACATACATACAAACATACATTCAAACATACAATGTACATACATTTTTAAATTCATACATACATACATTCATACATGTACACAACATGCATACACACATACATGCATACATACATACAAACATACCATGTACATACATTTAAAAATTCATACATACATACATTCATACATGTACACAACATACATACATGCATACCTACATATATACAAACATACATACATGCATACACACATACATATAAACATTACATACATACATGCATAGACACATACATATATACATTACATACATACATGCATAGACACATACATATAAACATTACATACATACATGCATACACACATACATATATACTTTACATACATACATGCATACACACATACATATAAACTTTACATACATACATGCATACACACATACATATATACATAACATACATACATGCATACACACATACATATATACATAATATACATACATGCATACACACATAAATATATACATGTACACAACATACATACACACCTACACATATACATGTATACAAACATACATACATACATATAAACATTACATACATACATGCATACACACATACATATATACATTACATACGTACATGCATACACACATACATATATACATGTACACAACATACATACATACACATATATAGATATATACAAACATACATATATACATATATACAAACATACATACATACATACATATTAACATTACATACATACACGCACACACACATACATATATATACCCTAGTAGCACACTATATCATAGCGTCATCTATACGTCATTGTCCTATATCGCTAATTCTTCCGGATATCGTATATCGCTTCTACTGCGTAACGCGTCATCGCCGCGATATCATAAAAACGACATTTTACATTATTGCTTAAATATAGTAATATTTAATTGCTGTACCGTTATGTTATGAATAAGATTCAATACATATTCAAAATAATCTTGTTTAAATAAAAAAAATTCAAATTTTTAAAATTTCACCCAGTTTTTTCCTTGCGCAAACGATATCGCAGCGTCATCGGTTACTTTATCGCAGGAACGGCAAATTTCTATATAGCATGATGTCGTAAATCCTTTTTATTTTTTTTTTTTATGACACCAAGAGCATAAGCAACAATGGGCCGAACTCCACAAAACCGGAAAATCGACGGAAACAGAAAGCAGAAACTGAAAAATCAGGTTTTTTCCCCTTTCTACTGGGCAGAATCGCGGCAGATTCGGAAGTAGAAAAATTTCAGCTTTTCTGCCGCTGCTCGCGGATTCCGCTTTTTAACAGCCAATAGGAGCTCGTCTTCAAATTCTGAAGGATTAGTAATGGCAGCGCCCGTACTTGTCGTTGAAAGCATTACATCAAAGTGCAATCTGGAAGTTTTCATCGAAGAGGTTCGCAATTATCTTTGTATGACAAGAAAAATAGAGAACAAAAATGTTGTTCTCAAGACAGCGATATGGACAACAATTGGAGCAAAATTCGGCCTACAAACCGGTTAGTAGAATATTTTTGAAACTTATGACTTGTTCCGTTTCAGCGGAAGACATTATCGTATGTATTTATTTTTGCAGCAAAAGAGGCAGCTAAAAAGTGGAAGGTCCAAAGGGACAGATATAACAAAGAAAGAAAAGAGTCAACGAGAGTATGGGGACCGGAAGGGGCAGCTTTAGAAATCTGTGTACCCCAACGGTCCCTATAAAACATCTTGGACAGTATCTTACGTCCCGTCACTTATGAAAATACCAGGTTAGTTCTTTTATTTATTGAATTTTTAAGGATATGTTTGCTTACTTCATATTGAGTTATATTTCCCCTATTGAAAGCTGCCTTTGTTTTGGCATGTATGAACCTGATCAATAATAATATATTTTTGTTTGGAAGTGCATCCTTTCTTATATTTTTTTACATTTTGAGATAGAAACCTTGAAGTAGTCAAAAAGCTAAAGCCAACCATCATAGTATAAAATGTTGGTGTCTTGTAAGACGGTTTCCTTTATATTTTGATACGTCATTTAAACATATAGGTTTTTAAAAAGTATGCATTTCACACTCCAGGGTCCCCCGTACCTACACAGCTTCGTGGTTTAGCCGGGATATGGCCCTGAAGAGCGCTCTGTTCTTAATTTTGAACCAGAACCTAGGGTCGAGCCCCTTGGCCAGAGGTATCGTTTCACTTGGAGGACTTTGTGTCCACGACATTTTTAACGTCTCCCAGCCACCATGAATCAAGACGGTGGATCTTTGATCGGCTGGGTTGAACCCGGGTCCCAGCCGGACACGAGTCCGATGCCTTACCGATCGGGCCACCACGGCCCTAAGAAGTACGCAGTAAAGTGCTGTAATTAAATTGAGTAACTTGCCAAAGTGTTAAGAAAAAGTGCCATACAGAATGAGAAATGAGTTCTATTGTTCTAATTTGTTTTACCTGTACAACACCTACCTCAGAAAGCACACTTCATAAATTGGAAATCGGAGAAATCCCATAAGCATCACTCTTTGAATTTGAAAAATGTTCAATGCAATGTTGAAATAAATTGGAGTTAATTACTTATCTACAATGCAAAACCAAAGTGGATATTCCCAATTTCATCAAACTTGGCTATTTCAACAAACAAAATGAAAGTACAATGAAGCACCAATTATGATTACTATAATTAGTGACGTATACTCTCTAAGTATTTGGTACTCATCCTAATCATCCAACTGGCCGAGTACTTGGTTCACAGCCAAAATTTGTTCAGGTACTCAGTACCCAGTACTAGTTGTAAAGAACTACCTCAGGGAAAAAAGCAAAAGGTTGCAAAAATATTTTAAATTTTTAAATCATTGCATTTTATTGTGGTGCAAAAATTTGTCGTACCAATTTCCAGTGGCGCCAAGTTTTGAAAATCTGGGTGCTCAAACACGGTGTCTAAAAGGAGGTTTGCAGGGAGGGCTAGAGAGAGAGAGCAAAACAAGAGTAATTTTTAAAATATAACTTTTAAAGAAAATTTATTGATTTATTTGAAAAAATTTTATTACAGGAAATATTGAGAACCATGAGTTATAAAACAAAAAACTCTATTTGATATTTTTGTTTTGCTAAACTAAGTGAAACAAATATATCGTATGTAAGAAGGTACGTAAAACCAAATGGAACCATAAATTGGTACTAGTATTTTAAATTAAGAATTACATGGAATTTCTTTAACTCTCTCTCAAAAAAATGTTTCTTCGAATGGCCGATTGTTTAATGAAAATATAAGCTACAGTTTCGAGGCTCAATTTATCTTTGGAAAGCAACTATCTGTCATCTCATATATCTAGATATAGATATGATATGCATATCAAATGACACAATTTGAACAGTTGTCGCCATGCATATATGCAAGCATTACGTCTCTGATATATATATATATATATATATATATATATATATATATATATATATATATATATATATATATATATATATATATATATATATTATATATATATATATATATATATATATATATATATATATATATATATATATATATATATTTTTTTTTTTTTTTTTTTTTTAACCAAATTTTACACGCAGTTTCAGTTTGGTCCAATTTAAATGATAGGATACTTTTTATCTCAAATTAGGACCGCAATATATTTTTTATTGCAAATTATGTATTTAGCTACCAGCTTTTCTGAGTTCTTGGCTAAGCCTTTTTACTAAGCCTTTTTTGACACCTCCATGGCTGAGCGGCATAAAGCACACGTTCTGGCAGCTTCTGGAGCGCAGAAAACAGGTAATAATCTTTCTTATCTTCTTAATATATAAAAATAACGTGTCCCTGTGTTTGTGGCCAATGGACTCCTCAGCTACTGAACCG